>CM051037.1:6533552-6768552 GCA_027627225.1 Congeria kusceri | reverse complement strand
CTCGGACATACCGGTAATTCCTCTCGAAAATTGCATACCCCGGACAAAACCCTCTTCTGATAAAATAGTTTGTAGTCCATAATATTTAAATTATATATTTTAACTGTTCCTTTCATTAAACCAGCAGACAGCGCCGGGGGGTGGGGGGCTGGACTAAGATGATGTATAATTGGTAGTGACAGTAATTTAAGAAGCAGTTGCAACAGCAGCAGCAGTTGTTGTAATGGTGGTGGTTGCAACATCACCAGTAGTAGCAATAACAGCAGCAGCAGCAGCAGCAGCAGTAGTAGCAGTAGTAGTAGACGTAGTAGTTGTTGTTGTAGTTGTAGTTGTAGTAATATTGGTAGTAGAAGTAGTAGTAGTAGTAGTAGTAGTAGTAGTAGTAATAGTAGTAGTAGTAGTAGTAGTAGTAGTAGTAGCAGCAGCAGCTGCAGTAGTAGAATTAGCAGCAGCAGTAGTTGAAGTGTAGTAGGAGAAGTAGTTTTTTAAATATCAATCACAGATTATAAAAAATCACACAATTATGGTTCTTGAAAGACATTGCAAATTAAAAAAAAAATCAGAAAAAAAAACAACAAGATTGTTTTGTCAACTATAGTTTATAGTATATTGGGAATGGTCATTTATGATGCCTTTAACTAGTTTTGTTCGTTTTTTTTTCATTTTATGTTAATAAGACTGTTTCAACCTTCAAATATATTAAGTTCGACAAAGTACATATTTTGGACCAAATAGAACGCAAGCTATAAATTTGTGATTTATTATACCCTATAACAAATTAGGCTATATACCATTTACTATATAGCAGAGAACATAATTATGTAGCCATATTTTTGCAAATTTAAATCACGAGCTTTTCACCCGAAATTGACTTTCAAATGGATTGTTTCCGTATCTACGGGAGTATTCGTATCATATACAGTAACATTGTTAATAGTAAGTAAGTAAGTTGTTTATTATAGTGACATGTAAGCACGCATGTAACGAAATATAAACATCAAAACATTATACATGAATACACCAGGCCCACCGGGCTGTAAGTCGCCTCGTTATCAAAGCAAACATAAATTGGTATAATAATCTTAAACATTATAAAAATGACTATATAACAGTGCATTAAATGTATATACATCAATCGAAAGAGTTAACGGTCACGATGGACGTGTTTGTTATTATAAGAGTTGATGCTTTATGAAAACAAACTGTTTCGTCTTTTGGTGAAGGCTTTTAGAACGTATTTTGCTAATTGCCTTGTGTTATTGCTCACTAGGAATGATATTTGTTCAATGTCAGATAGGTTGACAAAAATATCATTTGTTAGCACATCATCAAAACAGGTGCTTCGTATTTCATTGTACAAAGTACAGTTACTATTATATTATTACTGTATCGATACATCTCTGTACTAACAAAATGTACTGTGGTAGATTTTTTTCCTGAAATCTTTGGGATTCAATCCATCATCAGCCTTAAAAAAACAGCAAGAAAAAATATGTGTTATGAAGTCTATGCCATACCTCTACCTAAACCAGATAATTTGAATAAGGCGTAATTTGTTTCAGATTACATGCCCAAAACAAATAGTTAGTAGGTAGGTAGGTAGGAATTTTTTTTTTACTCTTTTATTTGGTAAATGGTCAGCTTTAAGATTCTAAAACTAAATAAATATTCAAAACATATCTGTGATATCTTTACACATTGGTTTTAAGTGGATGCTATCAAAACAAAACACTTATTTATTTAAAAAAACATTAGAAAAGTAAATAAAAATAAAAAATAAACAAAAAATATCTGACAAATTCAATAAAATGTTTTAGGGTCGGGCATTTTTTTATGGTAGGTCGGGTAACCTGCAACACACATACTTTTTTACGCCTAAGTAACTCTCTGAATTACAATTATGGTGCTTCCGACTGTGGTTAATTAACGACGTCGAGCCAGTGACAAATATTATTCTACCAATTAAACTGTTTCCAGCCACTCGAACACCATGATTGGCCTGGTGTATGCTCGGCAGGGTACCACCCAGCTCCCGGTTTCAATGTCCAGATAAAGTGATAGATAAGGCGATATACGGTACACAAAGTGACTGCTTGTGTAAGATCAAAGCCCAATCCCGACAGCCTTTTACAACTTGTGTGAAATCAAAGCCCAGCCCGAAAATGATACAGCCCCTGGGGGGAGGGGACGCTGGAGGCCAAAAGCCCTGGCCTGAATCCGTACCTGTGACGTATATCTGTACAATTGTATATGGGATACTGAATGTGTATATGAACCTGTTCACAGACTGGCATATTAACAATTTTAAATTTCTTTTGTCAAAGATCCCAAAACGAAATCTACTTTACTTACAAACAAGCCAAATTAAACTGCTGACACAACATATATGGAAAGTATGGTGTCGTTTATGAAAACTCATTGATTGAAGAAGACAATATTATCAAGCATTTGTAATGCCTTCCATCGGTATTTGGAAAACGCGTCACGTATACGGTATAATTTACGTGTATCTAATCACTTAAAAAGCGTTAAAAATTCACTATCGAGATTTTAATTCAGAATGGCCGAGACTGGTAAGCGCGACTTTTGTGACACCGGCGGTCGTTACGTAGGTTTGAGTCCCGGTGAAGGCAAGTCCTTTAATTATATTATAATTTATTTTACATTTGTTTTTTGGTTAGTCCAACTGCTGTTCTTTGCAGTTAATACATTATAAAAATGACATGGTTCAAAAATATGAAAGTCTTTGAATAATTCCCTTTAACTTCAAAACAAAAAAGCTAACGATATGAATGGAATGGGCTATAATGTACGTCCTATACACGGAAGGGACTAATGCTTTGTCAAAATTAGATATTACATTAAATTTAACATTAAGCGAAGCGACACTACACTTTACTTTACTTTATAACTTGTGAAAACTTAAATGTATGATAGTTTATATAGTCAGTTTTTTTATATAGTCAGCAATTTCAACAAATAGAATGGAAATTAAATAAAAAATAAATAAAAACCCGCAACATAAAATTATGTTATTCTTATGTTATTCTTAGTTATGACACTCAGAACACTCTCGAAAAGTAAGTCGTATATATGTAAGATAATCTAAGATAAATTAACTTAAAACTACCATTCAAATTTCGCATACAATGTACAACCGAATTCCATGGCCAATTAATTGGACTATGTAGTGTTTGAAAACTAAATATACGGTATAGGAAGTGTTTGTGACTGAAAATGTCAGGTGATTAAATATCCCTTCCCGGAAATTTTAGTCCTTAATGATGATAACGATCATGCGCCGGTCGAGGACGATCATATTAATTATATTCGAAAATGTAGCATTATGAGATACCTTTAGAACAAATCGTTTCATTGGCTGCTTCAAAAGATGATAACCAATGAAAGAGACGTTTACCAAAATCAAAATTGTAGGCAGTGTCGGAATGTTTAATGAAATATTGTAAAGTTATTAAGCGTGAAAAGTCATGAACTACAAGAATAATTTTGAATCATAAATCAGGTAAATAACGTTGTTTACAATGAATATTTTTATTAAAGCATGTCCCACTGTGGGGATTCAGACACAAATGCTTGGCCCTAGGGTGTGGAATTAGACCCCCCAAAGTAGATTTTGTCAAATTTTCCTGGGTCAGTCCGCACCCTCCCCCCCCCACCCGTGGGGGGAAAATATTGATTGGTGCAAAATATATAGCAGTGTGTCGATGCCTCAGAGTTGGGCACTTTACCAGGAAGAAGGATAAAGTGATGCAAAAATGCATGTCAAACAGGAAAACAAATATGTTATGAGTATACACTCACTTGCTTTGTAATAAATCCTGATAATCTTATCCATCTTCCTAAGTCGATGTTGCAAATGTTTACCCATAAATTGTGTTCTAATGCTGATGTTTTTGAACAAACAATCTGCCATATTTCCAAGCAGAACTTCCATTTCTAAAGTAAAATACGTTGACATATCTCTTATGTGCGGTTAACACTATTGGCAGTACAAATTAACTATGACGTTTCCGAAATACGTGTAAACTTTCGAAAAGCATAAATAACAAAACTTTTTGATTTCGCATTTTTTGGAGTTATCTATAATATTTGTATCAACGATTAATTAAATGTTCGTGAAATGTATACTGTTACTCGCGTATGTTTACGAGATTAAATCGTGACGTTCACCTCGTTTAGCCTGCTGACGTAATGAACACTGGCCCGCATTTAAATCTTTCCGCAAAATCGTACTGCATTTAGTGTCTCAATCGTGATCCATCGACTATCTCGGGAATGCTCTGTAAAATTATCTTACATGATTTTTGAAGCTGATTTATCATTTCTCCTTAATTGAAAAATACTTCTACAATGTTTTTTACATTTTCTCTATAATTGAGAAATATTTTTACACTATTTAGAGTGCACCATGCTACTAAGTACTTGCTGCTTGTATGGTATATATAAGTAAGGGCTTGTATATTGGTGACTCTTTTTAGCTCACCTGAAGTGCTCAAGGGTGAGCTATTGTGGTCAGTCTGTGTCCGGCGTCCGTCGTACGTCGTCAACATTTTACTTCAAACAACTTCTTCTAAGAAATCACTGGGTGGATTTTAACCTTACTTGGCAGGAATGTTCCTGGGATGGTCCTTTACCAAATTCCGTCAATTTATAAAAATATATTGAAAACTCTCGCAACTTTGGCAACCAAAAGCTTAAAAACTGGAAAACTTTAAAAATCTTCTTGTCAGAAACCACTGGCTGGATTTGAAAAAAGTTTTCAGAGAAATTCTCCTTGGGTAACCGTCTACCAAATTCCTTCAAATCATATTGATTTATTGAAAAACATGGCCATCAGTTTTCCTTATATGGCTAATTAAATAACTTCAAAAATCTTCTTGTCTGAAGCCGCTGGCTGGATTTCAAAATAATATCACAGAAATGTGCCTTGGGTGACTGTCTACCAAATTCCTTGAAATCATTTTGATTCGTGAAAAAACATGGCCGCCGGGGGGGGGGGGGGCTGGGCAGTTTTCCTTATATAACGATGTTGAAAACTTTAAAAATTTTCTCGTCTGAATCACTGGCTGGATTTCAAAATAATTTCACAGAAATGTTCATTGGGTTACCCCCAGAAAAATTCCTTGAAAATCATTTGATTCATGAACAAACATGGTCGCCAGTGGGCAGAGCAGTTTTCCTTATATGACTATATTGAAAACTTTGAAAATCTTGTAGTCTAAAACAACTGGCTGGATTTCAAACTAATTTCACATAAATGTTCATTTGGTGACCCTCTACCAAATTCCTTGTAAAGTGGATGCTATAAAAAAAAAAGCACTTATTTATTATTAACCATAAAAATTTTATTATTGAAAAAAATACAAACAACAAAATATCTGACAAACTTAAAAAAAATGTTCCTTGGTATTGGCATTTTTTAGGGTAGGTCAGGTAAATGTTTGTAAATGTAGCCTCTAAGACCTCGGTTTAAATTGCTAAAGCTTTTGTTGGTGTTGGTTATTTTTGAAGATGATTCATTGTAAATATTAAAAAGATGAAGGCTATGATGCTTATGATACTGTGATTTTGGTGTTTTTGGTGATGATGATGATGATGACAATGATGATGGATGATGATGATGATTATAATGATGTAGTGGTGATGAGGCATGAACATAAACAACAACCCAATATTAGAATTATATTTGAATATTCAAATTAAATATTCCCAATACTTCTGAAAATCACATCAGGGAGGAACACAAAAACCAGAGCAACTGGTAACTTGAATAATTTTTGACCTCTTATCCTATATACGTGTTATGTCAGGAATTGTATAACTCTCTCCAACTGACCTATTTATCCTCATCATGTGGCCCAATGAACTTGGCCTGTGGTTAAGCAGCTCCCTAGACAATTCAGTAAACTGCGCTATCAATAACACTGGAATATTTGCACATGGTTCTTTCAAGGCGTAATTAAACTGGGTTCTGTGTCAGAAAGGTTCTGTTCAGAGAAATATTTTCAGTTTTTCAAAAGTTAGTCATGTGCCTAGACATTTAATATTTATATGTCACTGACATTAATAAAGAGTTTCTTTTGAAATCTATTTGTCCACTATTGGTTGCATTATCAGATGAGACACCCTCCATCTATGTTTCTGTGTGTATGTCTGTCTGTGCAATAAAATTTGGGTTCTGCAATAACTCAATAAATACAAAAGCTAGGTTCATGAAACTTTGTGTGGTTATAGAGGGCAATGGTAAGATATTGCATTTTAATTAATGGTTGTTGTTTTTGCATCAGGAAAAACAGAGCTTTCATTAACTTTTGACAACTGGAAGTTTGAACTTCCTGGCCTCTAATTTTGGAAGTTTTGCTCATAATATTTGGAAGTTTTGAAAGTATTGTGCTACAGAAGTCCTGAGCATTTCAGAAATGCGTATATTAAGTATAAAATTCAAGGTTTGTTACGGCCAGTTCTTTTACATCAAGTGCTTATATGCCAATTTATTCAGTGAAAGAGGTAAATGTTTGAACTTTGACTTCTTCATGAAATATAGGATACATTTAGACAAATTTCTGAATTTTTCTTCTAACTTGTTCATCCTTACATGATGGAACTTCCTTGGCTGCAATTTTGGAAGTTCTGCAACTTCCATGGCTGCAATTTTGGCAGTTCTGTGACAAAAACTGGGAGTAAATTACTCTCAAACTTCCCTTCATGGAAGCCCTTGAAAAAGTGTTGAAAATTGCACACAAGCAGGTATTGTGCTAAAACTTTAATTTGTTGGACTTCATTGGATTTAAAAAAAAAATAATAGAAAAATACAAATTGCAATACATATGGCATCAAGTCTTCCAAATGTTGCATTATCATTTAATTACTGTCCAGTTTAAGTTATAACACGTATCTAAGATTTTTTAACCAAATGAAAATTTGTGGTTATTAGATTGGAGTATGTCGTTGGGCATGTGGGCTGACAGACTTGACAGCAACACCAACTTTTGGTTTCTGAACAATAACTTGAGAACAAAAATTGCTATTGTAATAAAACTTCATGCATAGATGCCTCGCTTGAGGTTGCATCTGGGGTGGTTGTGGTCAAGGGCACCATTACTAAAAAAAAAAAGCTGTCTGTTTAATAACTTCAGTACAAACTGAGTTACAGTGTATGGGGTGTGACCATTTAATCCAGGTCCAGCTACCCCATTTCATTGTAAAAATAGATATGGATAGGCTTGTTGACTTGAAGATAGACTTGCAAAGCATTGGGCACAAAGACTAGTATAGCTCGCAAACATTAACCTAATACTCGTCACCTGTATTAGCACAAACTAGGCGCTCTAACTGTATTTTGTGTTACACTCATTTTAGTATATAGTAAAGAAGGGAGTGTTTTCCTTCCAGGAAAAATAATATTCTTGCTTGACTGACTGGTATTTAATAGTACGTACCAAGTATATTTGCCAGTGTGATTGCCAATGTGTGGAATTTATGTCACTATATTCAAACCAGAACAGATCAGATGATTGCCTGTTTTTGAACCAATCACATTAATGCATGCTAAAACATTGGTTTTAACTGGCTCATTCAGTAGAAAGCTACATGCACTTTAATTAATCCCCCGCCGCGAAGCGGGAGGGGGGGTTATAGGAATGCCCTTCGTCCGTCCGTCAGTCCGTCCGTCCGTCCGTCCATCCATCCATCCATCCATCCATCCATCCATCCATCCATCCATCTATCTATCTATAACTGCGATAAAACACCTTTAAATGGGGCTATTGAATGATAGGCCTAAGCAGTTTTCTTTTGTATTAAAAGTGTTTTATTATATGCTTTTCAGTGAAATTTATTGGTGAAATAAAATAATATATGTTCACTGTTAAAGCAATGACAATATAAGATTATATATTTTCACTGCAGTGAAAATATAACATAAAACGCACGTTTTTTCAATTAAAAGCATCGATCTACCAGTATAGGTTTACTTCCCTCGGCAAATGTATATACATGTAAGGTATTTACATACATTTGTTTACAGAAAACACGTGATACATTTGTTTACAGAAAACACATAATAAAATTCAACAAAAAATATAATTTAGCGACAACGACGCACACATTACACACATTATGGCACTTCTTACCCACCATACTTATGATAAACAATTTTGGAATCATGTATGACGTCATTTGTATTACGTCATAATACACAAACGTATGACGTTTAAGATTTTCTCGCGCAATGTTATTTATTTATTGTCAAAAAGCATACAATAAAAAGAAAAGTTGTTGATTTTAGTGAATGATCGAATATTTATTTCTCTCGTGGTCATAGAAAACTATATTTTCACTCGTGGCTAAGCCACTCATGAAAATAATTTGTTCTATGACCACTCGTGAAATAAAATTTAATCATTCACCGAAATCAACAAATATCCTCTATGATATCTGCAGGAGTTTCTATAACTCTCCCTCATTCACAAGAAGAAAGTTGTTAAAGGCAGTTGCATTTTTAATACAACGTTAAAGTGATATCGAAATGTCAGGAGTTGCGTTTTGTCTAATGTAAATTCTTTACCCAGTAGCTTTCGTGACTTGTTTAGGCATATCAATGACAAGCAAAGAAACATTTAAAAAAACTAGCGCAGGATTCATCTTTACAGAAAAAGTATTCAAAACACAAATAATATAATCTATTGAGTAAACTGATGCAGTGTATGGTAAACAAACGAATGGGAATTTTATTAAATTAAAACAACTGACCATAAAACTGTACGAGTATGGGCCGCCTTATGCTCATCATACTACTATGATCGATGTTAAGAGATACACGTATTACAAAGTGTTTGTTTCAAGTATATCGTTTATTCAGCTAGTTATTTACTTTACGAGTCTTTAAGTCATTGAGCAATTAAATTGTAATTCACTTTAATTAATACTCTCTTTAATTATTATGTAATTTGATTCGCATTTCTATCAGGTTACATTTTATTTACAAGTGTGTGTATTGAAATTAATTCTGGAATAAGTGTGAGGTTCCGCATGCCTTTAAACCCCAAATGCTTCGCATTGGCCGTTCCAAGGCGGTGACACCAGTTTGAGTCATTTTGATGTTTTGTGCGTATTGTCCTGTATTGTACAGGTAATTTGTCACTTGCATTAAATAAAGGACTAGCGGATGTTAATAAGGGTTTCTTCTCCTGGTGATGTCTCTGGAGTTTCATTATTCTAGTATTGGATTGTTTTCGCATTGTGTATCCAATAATACCAACGTTGAATATGAAGAAAAACAGTAACAAAAGTAACAACAGTAAAAACAACAACATAGAATTCCATTGAGGCATTTATTTTTATAATATCTATATCATATACACGTGTATAGGAGAATATGTATCTATTAAATTCCAATCTAACAAAGAACGCAACTAGCTATGTATTTGTCACCTTTTAAAAACATGTCTGTTAAAACTAGAAATCAAAGCTCCTTCATTGTGAAAGGCCTATGTACATTTTCATGTGCATTTTGTGCGTGTATATTATATGGATAGTTGTGTATAGTATATTGTAAGTAAGATATACACTTCATGACAACAAAATATTCTCATTATTTGATTAGGTACAACATCAGAAACTGAAAACCATCAACAACGATAGGTTTTGAACGTATGAAAAACATTAAAGGGACTTGTTCACAGATTTTTGTATTTTTAAAATATGCCATCAAATGTTTAAACTGGAAAAGCTTTTTCATCTGAACTAAAGACAACAGCTATTATAAATTAGTGATTCTCGTGTTGTTAACAATTTCAACTAAAACAACAGACGCACTCTAAAATATACAATTATTCGCTTTACAAACGCTTAATTTGTAATATAATCAATTTCAACTGATGATTACTCATTAACGAAACGTTATTTCCAATATATTTCTATGTCTGTAGTGCTATTTTGCTCATTTATATAATATTTACTATATTTTCGGAATCTGTGACAAAATGTTTGGAAATTGTCAATTCGTCAATCCGTGAACAGGTCCCTTTAACAACGAACTTTTTTGAGCCTATTTTCTGAAAAGGCATGGCTTAGCAGAATGTTTGCCAATCGTATTTATTTCCCGCGACGTTACCAATGACAGCAGCTGATTATACAGACATCTGAAATGCTAACTAAGGCTACGAACATCCTTTCTAGAAGAAGCCCAACCCTAATAAAGGCATGTCAAACATTGGCCACATTGGAAATCTGAAAAAAATTAAACGATTGGATTTAAAGTATGAAACCTAAACGAACTAAACATAAAATCAAAACGCTGACAGCGTAGAAAGACTGTTGGCGACAAAAACAACTAAAAGCATTATCAGCGCATTTTTGCTAAAAAGGAAACATTTGTTTGAATGAAGTTCAATTTCCCACCTTTAAACTTGATAATATGGCTTTTTATTCAACAGTATACGACGTCATAATAAAAAATAATTTATTAGTAACGAAGTAATTTTTCAAGCTAATTATCTAATGCAAACGGAATTATATATGTGCCAGTTAACAAGTCAATCTGCAACGAGCCATGCAGTATAACCGATGAAGCGAGGAGGTTAGGAGCATTGCTTATTAGTGATTCGTGGCCTACTGAGTCAAAAGTATGTCACACGATGCGTGTTCTCGATTTTCCATACTACAGTTTAAAATTAATACATAGCAGTAATTTGTTGTCAAAATATTCAGAATACAAATCTGTACCTACAAATAACGCTTTCGAAACAAGTCAAAAATAACAGATGTAGCGCATTAATTTAGTGGTTTTATTCCGTAACACCCAGGTGAATATTTTGGTTACATACAAGTAAATAGCGAAAATAGCGGTTTTATTAGTTTGACGTTACATTTTTAATAAATTGAATTTTTATAGAAACTGTTATTGTAATGAATCACATGACATACATTATAATACACATGGCATAAATTATCTGATATAAAAAAAGGTAAGAAAACAGAGGCGTGATTTTTTTGCTGTTTTCAAGAAAGACCCTTTCAGGTTTCGATTTACTCATAGCCTGCAAAGAAAAGAAGTAGTTTTCCGCGATATCTGTTTTGGAAATTACTCTCTCAAAAGACCTTGGGCTTCCGCTAACAGTCTAAAAACCGTTTTGACATTGCTGTTTTATCCGTAAGAAGGCTAGCTTCAAATTTAATTACAATAATTTGGCTGCTATATATTTAAATGTAAACTGTACTTTAATGGCCAGATGCTGACATGTGATCGTATAATTATATGCCGAATTTACTTTCTTACGAGAATTATGTTATTTAACTAAGGAGTGCAATAATACCATAAAGTCTACGATTTAATGCGGTTATAATATACTTTAAAATAGTAAATAATCGTTACGTTGGAAAGTTTATGGTACATTCCATGTTAACTTTTTAAATGGCTGTTTATCTTGTCCCTTGAGTAACATTTTGTAAAAAGTTATCTGCACATGTTATGTGACTACTACGAGGCATTTACCGCATCTACTTAACCAGCGAGTTTCAACCTTATATATGTAATAGTTGTATTTCGGCAACATCATATATACTGAGTTGTTTATCATTTTCACCTGTCTCAGGGTGTGCATGTATACAAAAACAGGCCAGCCTGTTTCACAAAGTTTGCTAGATAAAAAACGACATTCCTGTAAATATAATTTTATCGCTCTCGGAATAAGACTTCATTGCATTAAAAACAATCTACGCTGTTTATTATTTTGTCCCGAAATCTGACGTAAGATACGTTATGCCACTATAATTGTGATAAAAAGAGTGCAAATAATAGTTAAATGTTATCAGTGTGACAGTGTATCAGAGTTAAACCGCTAACAGATAGATAAACTCCTATATGTTTTAATAAAACCGTTTAATTTTTAGGGATGAATAACAATTGACAATTCGAAAAGTACAAAACATATGTTACATAAAAATCGAATTTATAAAAATGAAACCCGTTCAAAAATTCATGCATGGTATGTATTTTCAAATAACTATTTAATAGTTTTTTCCATGTGAAATAATACCTTTTGTAAAGATCCCTTATCAAAACGAAAATCCTTGTTAAAGAAACAAAGCGTAAAATACTTTACAATAAGATACGCTGTGAGAAATGCATATTTTGTTCATTTTATGTAACACATATACAATTAATTCACATAGAAAGTTGAACGTCGCTGATTTAGTAAATATGGTCATTTCCTCATAGTAAATAGTCACACAACACGTGCAGATTTGAAAATGCTACTAAAAGGCCAAGCTAAAAAGCAATGTAAGAAGTTAACATAGAATGGGCCATATACTTATACTAATTCTGCAGAATTCACATTAGATACGTTTTATTGCTCTCGTCTAAGTTACAATTCGTCATTGAACATACACACAGTGGGTATAAACAGCAAACAGCAAAGGGATTTCTCGGCTTTTGAATAAGCATGATAAAGACATTCTATTTGGTCAGAATAAATAAAGGATATTTGTTGGTTTCCGTAGAATATCGATTTTAATTCACGAGTGATCATTGAAATGTATATTTTCACAAGTGGCGCAGCCAGGAGTAAAACTACCGGTATATATTTTCTATCATCACGAGTGAATAAAAGTCGATATTCTACCGAAACCAACACATTTTCTTTTTCTTTTATGCTTTTCTACGGTTTATTTTCATTTCAGTTGCTATCTAAGTGGGTTTTATTGAAACATATCGCGAGACTCATTTGACAATTTTGAGTCCGGCATCGTTGACGGTCAGTTTCATTTACTGTTTTAAATCGGGAACCAGTATGAAACGGTGAAAATTATCAGAGTGGTTATGTTCACGGTTTTTAACAGAATTACCAATTTCACTGACATTATAATTGGAAAGCATAAAATAAAAACGTATCTGCATCAGCGTTCATTGCAGGTAAGTAATTGTATTATAATAACAAATATACACTTCATAAGAAAGTTAACCTTTTAACTTACACTGTGTTTGCTGAACTGGTTCCGAACAAATCGCCGCTGAAAAAAAAAGTAATACAAAAGATAATTTAATATCTTAATGATAAAGAACATGATGCAACATGTATTTACGAAAACAATAATTTTTATTTCCAACTCCAGCAGACGCTGTCAATGAGTTATATTTTGTTGAAATACGTTTTCTTTTTATGTCATTAAATGCTGACATATGTATTTGATCAAATTGTGCATAGGGAATACCTTGCCTAAATTGACTAGGGGGGAAATAAGTGCTAAACGCTAGTTAATTCGAAAGCGACCACAATGCATTTGCATTACTGGTGCAGTACCTAAATCCGGACACTTTTTTGCTGGTTTTTGGACAATTTCTCAGGATAATAGAATCAAACGAAAATAAAAAGTTAAACATAATAAGTTAGGTTTAATTTTAAGCTTTGGTCAAAATCTTAGAGGGAATTGGTATCTTAAAGTAACAGTATGACGTGTTTAAAAAGGCCTGTATCAAAATACAGCTCGAGAGTACCTAAATCCGGACACTTAATTTTTGTTTTATTAAAAACAAAAAGAATAAAAATACGCATTCAATTACAACTTGTTGGTCAGTAATCGCGTTTTCTTCTTTGGTTACATTGTTCTGGTGTTTACTTTAAAGCATTTCTCTGTACAGCTTTATTGAGCGGATCTACTGTTTTGATTTCAATCCCCCTCGTGTATCCGCTGCCTAGCAACGACAACTAATGGAGCTAGTGTTAGGATTCGGTTTAAACGCGATTGGGCATGGTATTAATAATGCCTAACAGTATGACAATCGTCCAAGTGTTGAATAAAGCTGTTAAAACGCGTGAAACTTGAAGCCCAGCCCATTTTAACACAGGAACACACGAAACCAGGACAAGACAAAACAAGAACTGTCTTAAGACAGCGCGTTCGTCTATTCATACCGTTTTGTCAGAGATATGGGTCTTGGTCAGTGACCTTATATAATGACCCTGAGGACATGTGTGAAGTTTTAATTGAATTTATGCAGTAGATATGGATATAAAGTTGTTGCACGCAAACTTTAACCGGAACTTTCTAAGAACAAAAAGGGGCATAATTCTTAATTTTCAATTGAATATATGTAGAATATATGTACTTGTTGCACGCAAACCTTAACCAGAGCATTCTAAAACAAAACAAGAAACAACACAACAACTTGAACTCCGCGAGTCGGTTGTGTCGCCTGACGGGGCATAACTCAAGTACGATAAGAGCAATTAATCCGAAAACCAAACTTTATCTTCCTATTATGCCTACTATCAGTTCCCTAAAGTTTCATAATGATTGGACGAAAACTTCCCAAGTAATTGTCTGCACAAGCCTTATTTGAACTATTTTTTTAAAAAGGGGCATAACTCAAGTACGATCAGAGCAATTATGCCGAAACCAAACTTAGCCTTCCTTTTATGCCTACTAACACTTCCCTAATGTTTCATAATTATTACACAAATACTTGTCAAGTTATTGTCTGCACAAGCCTTATTTGAACTATTTTGTAAAAAAGTGGCAAAATAAGAGCAATTATGCCGAAATCGAACTTAACCTTCCTTTCATGCCTACTTACACTTCCCTAAAGTTTTATAATGATTGCACAAAAACTTGTCACGTTATTGTCTGCACAAGCCTTATTTTAACTTTTTTTTTTAACGGGCATAACTCAAGTACGATAAAAACAAATATGCCGAAAATCAAACTTGACCTTCCTTTTATGCCAACTAACACTTCCCTAAAATTTCATAATGATTGCGGAAAAACTTGTCAAGTCATTTTCTGCACAAACCGAACGGGACGCCGCCGCCGCCGACGTAGCCAACAACGCCACCACCGCCGCCGACGCCACCATAAGTAACACCTACATGTCGCCTTTTTAGGCGACACAAAAACTATCCAATACCAGCTCAAACCAGCCCAAACAAGGACTGCTAGCAACCGGGACGAGTGCTCGTTCAACTGAGCTAACTCATCCTCAACACAAACTTTCTCCTGTCTCATGTGGCTATCTTTAAGAGTTCATCATAATATTGATTCTACATGTATAATTATTAAGATCATAACTTTGAATAATAAATATCAATTCTAGGTGTTGTGAAGGGTTTTTATCTGCCTGCTATCGTTTAAATGTAAGCCATACGTACAATAACGGGTCGTTGTTAACTGGTGGTTGCTGAGGCGGTAAATAGGACCTAAAAAAAGACACATTTGTTCTGGAATGTCCATGTCATACACTTTCGCGCGATATGATCGCTATCAACGCACAACAGGAACAATAACACATCTGTCAGTTTTGTCTTTGTCAAACACAGGTATATTTATCATGAGCCTATTAACTCAAACTGAATTACGACAAAGATGCATCACTCTTTAGCAATTTAAGCCAATTACATTAATATATACGCATGTTTGAAAAATCAGACGTATTATGAATATTTGTTATAAGGCGTAAAACAATATGTTTGTTTTAGGTTACATGACCAAAAATAGGTTAGGTAGGTAGGGAATTAATTAATTTTTTATTTTATTTTTTTATTTAGTAAATAGTCAACTTAAAGATTCTTACACTGAAATAATATTCAAAACATATCTGTAGTATCCTTAAACATTGTTTTAAAACTGATTCTATCAAAACTTAACACTTATTTAACGAAACAAAAACATTTAATTATTGAAAAACATAAATACAACAAAAAAATATTTGACAACCCCAATAAAATGTTCTAGGGTCGGGGCGCTTTTTTAGGGTAGGTCGGGTTACAAGAAACAAACATTTTTTTACGCTTAGCGTAACTCTGTCCATCAGGGATGAATTTTCAAAAATACTTGGCAGAAGTGATCAGCATTATTAGACGATGTATCTCGTCCTAGAGCCAGTTCCCTAGGTTCATGGTCAAGGTCACAATTAAAGGTCAAAGGTCAAATATTTGTCCAGAGCATAATATCGCAATGCATATAATATTTTTTTTAATAAGTTGGTAGAAATAATAATCATAGTGAGGTGAGGAAATGGGGCAGACAATAACCATAACTCATTATTTAGATTACCCAAAAGGTTAATTACCCACGTTGCCCCTTGACTATTTTTGTCTCGATTGCAGAATTTAAATCATAAAATGGATATTTTTGATAACTCAATTTTTTTCCTCGAATCTTTGCACCCAAAAAGGTTCTTTCGACGGTCGTATTTTGTGACAATGTCACTCTTATTGTATAAGGTTTTTGTCAAGAATGCAATGTGCTTTTGAAAATGTATAATGTAAATGCAAAGGTAATTAAATTTCCCTAACTAATCATACCTTTCAAACAATAACCTCGCACTTACTTAGCTCAGAAAACTCATTATTCCATCTCTATATATCAAGTTTAAATATCGTGCCGTTGTGAACAGGCCAATACACTTTCAATAAAATACTAAACAATATGGTCAATGTATTTAATTTGCATTTAAATTGACATGTGGGAACTATATTGAAGGTTAATGCAATATATTGAGAAAAATCAGAAATCGCAGATATTTATTGAGTGTCAAATACTTGGCAGTGTAGTCTTATATATATAAATAATATGATGCATTATTTATTTAATTTCTGCGATAACAACCCCTTCGATTTGGGAAACAAACTGATACGCCCAAGTTATTTTCTTGTGTATTTACACATGTAGTTTGTTATAATGTAATGTAGTTGTTTAAAACTAGTTTCAACTACCCCTGCTTCCCGTGAGTAAGTTTTGAAAGGCACTTGATTTTTTATACAACGTTTAAATAACGTTAACAATATGGCAGAGTATTTCCTTATTCCAACAGCTAATTCTTCACATAATGGTTTTATTTTCTCGTTTTGCCTTTCATTGCCAATCACACAAAAATATATAACTGCATATGGACCAATCGTTGCCAGCCCAAAGTTCAAAGAACATTATCATTAAATTGTAAGTGTACTGGCCGCTCAAGTCGACATTATCATTAAATTGTAAGTGTACTGGCCGCTCAAGTCGACATTATCATTAATTGTAAGTGTACTGGCCGCTCAAGTCGACATTATCATTAAATTGTAAGTGTACTGGCCGCTCAAGTCGACATTATCATTAAATTGTAAGTGTACTGGCCGCTCAAGTCGACGTTATCATTAAATTGTAAGTGTACTGGCCGCTCATGTCGACATTATCATTAAATTGTAAGTGTATTGGCCGCTCAAGTCGACATTATCATTAAATTGTAAGTGTATTGGCCGCTCAAGTCGACATTATCATTAAATTGTAAGTGTACTGGCCGCTCAAGTCGATATTATCATTAAATTGTAAGTGTATTGGCCGCTCAAGTCGACGTACGCATGTTCGTGCCGTCAGCCTTAATGGCGTGTGTGGAATAGGGGCATATCATATGATATCATTTATGTTGCTCTGGTTAACATTAAACCATTAAATTGTAATTGAATTGAATTAATATTCTCTTTTGATTCTACATGTAATTAAATTGAAGCGCAATGCTATGCGGTTAAATTTACTTACAAGCGTGTGTATTATGATTTATTCTGGGCTAAGTGTGAGGTTTGGCATGACATTAAACCGGTGAATGCTTTTATTGATCGTTCCAAGGGGTGACCCCAGTTTTTATCATATTATGTTTTGTGCTGTGTTGTGCGTATTGACCTGTGTTGTAAAGGCAATTGGTCACTTGCTTTTCATACATGACCAGCGGATGTAAATACGGGTTTCTCTTGTTGATGACCCTGGAGTTTCATTATTCTTATATTTAATGGAAAACACGTTTTAAATTAATTTTCATCAGTAACATAAATTCGGACGCAACACATGTTTAAGCATTATTCTCACTGTGTATTGACGTTTAATCCCAGGGGGTCGACACCCGAAGTTCCAACACCCGTAGCCCCAGCCCCAGGCTGATCCTTTTGCTTCACGAAGTTGTTGAACTGTACCCACAGGTCGTGAACATTGCCATTTTGGCTGCAAAAAAAAATGTGTACGAACATATACGAGTCAATTAAGAACTTCACGAACTTGTTTCGATTCAACTACAAATCCTAAACTTAATCAATTTTAGCGATTCGTGGGATTCGTGATGTCTGTGGAATATGGATATTTGCAAATTGTCTTACAAATCAAGTGTTCCATTCGTATTGTTGGGCATTTGAATCGTCTGCTGGAACTGCAGCATCGCATTGTAATCTCTGCAACCAAAATAATATAATAAGTGATTTATGATTAATATACTGTTCATGCAAATATCCTCTAAACAAATACACTTGCATTTAGTGCTTACTCGACGTTATGTTTGTTGTTTAGTGCTTACACAATGTTGTTCTTGTCATTTAGTGTTTACACAATGCTATGTTTGTTATTTAGTGCTTACACAATATTCGGCTGATTTAGGCTTGATCCCGAAGCAGTTGATGAATCTACAGCGCTCAGTGTACCCCTGAAATGATAAGTGTAAAGATCATTATTGTTCATCATTTATCAAATTAAATATAAATCAATAAATATATATTAAACATATGTTTTACGTAATAAGTGGAAATGTCACATACATAAGAGCACATTGTACAATCTTTCTAAGTCACACGCATCTATATATATGGGCCATCTGACAGACATTTAAAACACGTTTTGCCTCTTTCGATGGTATATCCTTATAAATGTAAGTGTTGAATTACAGTATGGTACTACCTAACCGTCAGCCTTTATTTCTTCGTTTACAATCACACCAACACTCTACTACATTGATTGAGATATCAACTGTAGAAAATACAAAACTGTTTACAATATCAAAAAACATCAGACCACTTACACAGAGCAATTTACTGTAGCCAACATAGGGTAGTTTACAATACCAACAAACACCAGACCACTTGAGCCATTAGTTGCAGTTAACATTATGGTAGTTTACAAACATCAAACCATTTACATGGAGCTGTTAGCTGTAGCCAAAATAGGGCAGTTTAAAATCTCAAAAAACATCAGACCACTTACATGCAGCTATCAAATGTAGCCAACAAAGTGCCGTTTACAATCTCCAAAAACATCAGACAATTTACATGAAACTATCAAATATAGCAGGGCAAACATAGGGCAGTTTCAAACCTCAACAAACATAAGACAATTTACATGGAACTATCAAAGGTAGCCAAACAAAGTGCAGTTTAAATCTCCACAAACATCAGACCACTTACATGGAACTATCACATGTAGCCAAAATAGGGCAGTTTAAAATCCCCATAAACATCAGACAATTCACGTGCAACTATCAAATGTAGCCAACATTGGGCAGGTTAAAATCTCCACAAACATCAGACAATGTACATGGAACTATCAAATGTAACCAACAAAGTGCTGTATATAATCTCCACAAACATCAGACAATGTACATGGAACTATCAAATGTAGCCATCATAGGGCAGATTAAAATCTCCACAAACATCAGACAATGTACATGGAACTATCAAATGTAGCCAACATTGGGCAGGTTAAAATCTCCAGAAACATCAGACAATGTCCATGGAACTATCAAATGTAACCAACAAAGTGCTGTATATAATCTCCACAAACATCAGACAATGTACATGGAACTATCAAATGTAGCCAACAAAGTGCTGTTCATAATCTAAACAAACATCAGACTACTTACATGCATCTATCGAATGTAGCCAACAGATGGCCGTTTAAAATACCAACTAACATTAGACCACTTAAGCCATCAGCTGCAGCTAACATTATGGTAGTTTACAAACATCAGACCACTTACATATAAATGTCTGCTGTAGCCAACATAGGACAGTTTGCAATCTCAACAAACATCAGACAACTTACAATGAGCTAACAATTGTAGCCAACATAGGACAGTTTGCAATCTCAACAAACATCAGACAACTTACAATGAGCTATCAATTGTAGCCAACATAGGACAGTTTGCAATCTCAACAAACATCAGACAACTTACAATGAGCTATCAATTGTAGACAACAAAAGGGCAGTTACGAACATCAGATAACTCACAAGGAGCCATCGAATGTCCTTAACAAATGGCCGTTTACAACCTTAACAAACATAAGACCACTTACATGGAGCTATCAGCTGTAGCCAACATCTGTAGATACTTCTCCATCTGAATGTCGGACGGATGCTGTGAGCTGAGAAGTATAAGGAAGCATAAAACACAGGCTGCGTCAATAGAAGAGAAAGTCCTATTAAAGGTACTAAGAAAGTGATACACGTTAACCTAAACCTAAACATTAAAAGCTTAATGTTGAGATAATAAACATATAAAATAATAATTATGAGCTAAAAACAAATTCACATTTTCATTAAATAAATGGAATTTGAAAAGTTCAGTTTGATGTTTCAACACTACGAAACTCGCCGAGGTTCCTCGCAATTTGTGTAGAATATCGTGCAGCTCTTCGAATGTTAACGGTTCATAATCGGATTTGCGATGATAGAAATATTAATGCCCTGCATGCTGTTTTCATGGAGAAATACAGTTATTGTGGTCGGTGAAGTGTTTCATGATTGAGGGTCGTCTAAAAAGTCAATACTAGTTTAAAAATTTGAATATAGATATTGGTACAATAAATTGAGAAATCAGGTAATTTTAAACAAAGCGACACGGGTTTTCAATGCAATTTCACTTATTAATGGCCAGAAACTTACAATGTGTTTTTTTAAACGTAAATTGTTGAATGAATGATATATTTCAAACTTCAAATACTGTACAGCATGTTTCATAGACGGCCCTCAAAATGACTTGTCCACTTTATGTTACTATTAGAAGTACAGTTATTCATGGAAAGCATGAAACATGAGAAAATCAACACAGTGTTTTTAACAATAGAATGACATTTGTCTTAAACAGTTTTACTTGGAGGATCAGTGTTTTTGCAATAAACAGTATCCAGCAAACCAAATGTGTCTGACGTAGGTTATATACTAACGTCAATACATGCTAAAACAGACAATAATGCCCGATTTTTGTACGCATAAACTAGTGATTAAACTACGATTGTTTGCTATTGGGTTTCTGTACAATCCAAAATCATGGCTGCACGAGGAACGTGAACTACTTATTAATAATCAATGATTATTTTTAAATGGATTTCTGTACCACCACTGTTGAAATGCTCGAGGGGAATTTATTTTGTCCAATTAATCATAGGTTATCGGGTGATTATTTGTAAACATTTTAAAATATGGCGGACTACTTAGAGGTTGTTATACATGATAATGAACGTTAAGAACGTCAAGGACTTTAACGTCCACGAGTACGTAGTTAGAGACCGGATGGTTGTCGATTTTGAAGTATAGTTTCTTTTGGCCAACGATGGAATCAGAGACTTGTTTGATCGAATGGGTTTAACTCAATGTAAAATAAATTTCCGTTGTTTCCGTTTTACGACTGAGTTTCGCGACGGCGTTCGTCCGTTTAAAGGACGAAACAAGGAAGAAGCAAATTTAATAGGGACTACTCTGACTTTAGTGATTTTTGACGGACAGTCGGACAGTCGAACAGTTCTTTATTATAAGAATTTATTGCAAAACATACATTGACACTAAAAATAAATTGTTGTTTTCTTCCAGGATAATTAACGCTCCCGATATGAAGTATATGCCACATAGAAACACACCCAATACTGAGTTAAATACCTATAAAATTCAGTTTAACTTTAAACACTTCTCTGATTGTAATGTATTTTTCAAGCACTTGAATGTTTGCATAATCTATTACCGCCCGGCGCGGAAAAACTTGCTATCAACAGCTGCAACATCGGCGTGATCTTGTATCTGCCGTCTGTTGATTTGAATACCATTGCCAAGAATGTGAATGTTAATAGTTTATTCCCATAACACGAAAGTTTATATATGGTATAACAGGGTATATAAATTGACAATATGTCGCTGCGTGTTGCTATGGGATATTTTAACATAAATGTGAGGTTTGATAATAAACAAATAGACGGTCTTTAAAGACAGGTATCCGGACATTGGTTCCTACGGACATTCGTTCCTTCGCTATTTTTGACATTAACACCCCGGACACTCGTTCCTAAATTATTTTGATAGCTCGGACATTGGTTCCTAAAGTATTTTGAAAATCCGAACAATCGTTCTTATTTAAGATTATTGTCACCCCGGACATCGCTTACAGGCAGGTGAGTAAACGAATCGAAAATAATAAATATAATGTCGTTTCATGTTGATTTTTGCCTTGAAGTACACAATGACCTTCGTTATTTGGTGCGTTTGTATTCAATAACGCGACATAGTCAGTATGACGTATTTATTAACATAATGCTACTAAACGTCATACAGAATTTATGAATATACATGACATTATTGAAAACTTCTTACGAATATGTTTTTAATGACGTTTCAATAGGCTGTTGTTCCATTATCAGACTGCGACTGCGTTGTGCGACCGACATTGTCGCATCCGCTAACGCCGACGCGAACGCTAATCGGTCCGTTTGTTACTCGCGATCGTGTCATATTTATTTAGACATAATAACGCGTTAATTGTGTGTATGACCACCGAATATTAACAGTGTATGTTCTAAGTCGATACCCAATTTTCAACTACTGCATTTGCAAATACGTGTATTCCTAACGCCATTGAACGTATGATGTTCCTGTATAAATATCACCTGGCGATTGTGATTTTTATATAATGTATAAACACATAGAGCACCAAAATGATACTGTATATAATTGAAACATGATTATGGCGTTGATTGTATAATATAAAAGTTTGATAATATATGCATTAGTTATAAATTTAATAGCTCATACTATCTGACAACAATATACATGTCTTTGTATCAACGTCTTTATTAGTTGTATACCAACTGTGCACTGTAACGAATTGTCGTTCTTGATGACCCTGTTGATATGGTTAAAAAAAATTAAAGTGTAATACTTCTTATTTTATTATTCATGCAGATGACGTGTACACAATTTAATTTTTCTTTCAGCTACTTTCAAAATGTTTTGATAACAAAATATAGTAATAACACTAGTACACTAGCCCGGTACCACACATGATCACAGAATCCTGCCAATGTTGCATGTTCTTCAGCCATTGGTTGAATTATTCGAACGGTACTAGAGCACAAACGTTTCGTGCTAAGCAGGGAAATCGCTTCGGTGGTTGAGTGAACACCAATAATAATTGATTGATAAAAAATGCTACTGAAATCCCCTTAAAAAAATAACAGACCGTTATAATCGTGCAAATAATCACTGATTTATGAATCAATGTTTAATCATAGCTTTACAGAAATCGGACATAAACGATGACCATTTTATTGTAGAGTCTGCATTTGGCCATTTGCACCTTTTGTGCGGCTTTAAATAAGTGAAGGTCCTTTATTTTAGTGTCATTCGTCAACAAAACATGGAAAGTAAGGCAAATATGTTACATATATCTATAGTCTACACAGTCTATAGTTGCACGATTGTTACTTATTTATTGAAACCACACGTGTCTCACGTTTTTTTTGTTGTTGTTGTTTATTTGTTTTTGATAATATTAAACAGATATTAAACCAATATCTATTTGTTTCAGCTAAACTTTCTTTAAGAATATATGGATAATACATCGTATATGTTTTGAGTAACATATATTAATAATGTATGTATATCTCTTCATTTTACAGCATGATACATTGTCCAAAATACATCTTAAATTTAAATTTAAAATATTGTTTTCAAATATTAAATAGAAGCAACACTAAACATAAATAAAACAAATAATAAGTTTCAGTTAACCAGAAGTTTAAAGACATTGGGTGTCCTAGTTTCCAGTCAAAGGAATGTTAATCCCATGCATGATTTTTGCATAGAGAAATAACGTTTCATAAATCTATACTAGTATCCAAATTTGAACAAAGATTAGTACAGCAAATGGAGAAGAAATAGGTAAATTATAAACAAATTATCGTGGTTCTTCCATGCAAATTTACTTATTGGTGGACAAAACCTTACCAAGTGATTTCTAGTTCATAAATTGTTGAATTTATTATACGGCCCTTAAAATGACATGTCCATTTGATGACAGTTAATATTACCGTTAGAAGTACAGTTATTAATGGAAAGCATGAAACATGAGAAAACAAACACAGTGTTTTTAACAATAGAGTGACATTTGTCTTTAACTACGGTATCTTACGCCTTTGAAGTCTGTCTCATCTGCCCCAACATAGAGAGAAGATCGGATCCCTTGTTAGCTTTCCCTTTATTTCCACCGGTTAGTCCGCTGTTGATTTAATAGTATTAATAGCATTGTCGGTATCCGATACACAATATAATACATGGTGATATTATTTTTGTATGCAGTGAATATATGTTGAATGTTAATTTCATGTGCAATACATGTTATGTGTGACAAATATACATATAATTTGTTAGATATTACTTATTAAACACTGTACTCACGTTATGAAGGCATCACTTTTCAGTACACTGACTGCACTATATGTTTCATTTACGATGTCTTATAAATTATTTGTTTCATATTTTAAGTTCAATCTTTAACCGATTCCCACAGGAACTACCCACATCCATGCAATCAAATCTAGCTAAATGCGCGTTATTTCCAACTACTATTACCAATCTATGTTCAGGCATCCGCCGAGTTTTGTTCCGAATTGTTTAATAATGAAATAAACTGTTCAACATACCGAACGATTCACTTGAATTTTAATCAGGCATATTTGTTTAATACATGCTATTAGTACGTCAGTATTGGTATTTATCGTGCTTTGAAACTGCGATATAAACATTGTATCAGAGAGTACATCGTCCCTTGAAAGCCATAAGGTTCTATCAAGCTTCTTTGCACATGGACTGATGACACCTTCTGGCCTGCAAGGGACGATGTATTCTGTATTGTATGGCTATTAAGCCTAAGCACGCAGAACCTGGCTATTACATCTATTAATGGTGGCGAAGTTTGTTCTTGCGCGAGGTCACCGAATCCTCGCAGCTGAAGACGTTTTCGTATCTCCTGACTCGACTGAGACAACGTTTGCTCAGCCGTTGTGAGTCTACAATGTTTAGTAATCATTTTACTATAGTATTCGGAGTAAACGATGTTAGACAACACTATTTATTAATAAGACATCCACCACTTATCTTAATATGTACGCGTTCTACAACCTTAGAGTGTTATTCACATATCATTACGTATTGTGTTAGACGAAAGTTAAACATCGGAAAAAAATGGCATGACCATACTTTAAATCAGCACACACATATGGTTTTATAAATTGTTGTACATGTTAACGTCGTTGAGTATTCTGTTTCATTTTGGACAAAGTGTTAAACGTTACCGGAATGCTTACATTGAATTGTTTAGCGAACTGGGCGCGCCTGGTCGCGAGCCTTGCTGACCCATCAGCCTTTGTAACTGGACTAACTTCTGCCGTAATTCGGCGTCTCTCTGTCGCTGATGCCGTTGCGGTTCCGGGTCATAATCCAGCCTGACATCAGTCGAGGAGGCAGACGGCGAGCTAGAAGGAATGCTACTCATTCGTTCTATAATAGAGCTACCTCTGACACTGCCCATACTTCCACCGACTCCATTAGTAGCGCCTGCTGGACCGAAATCCACGCCAACACTCCCTGTAGCCCCGTTATACACTGGTGGATCGCTAGCTCGCCCTTTTGATTCCACGACATACGGTCCGGTCTCACCACCGTAAATAGATGGTTCTCCGCCATATTGTGCTGGATCACTACCGTACGCCGCTGGTTCCCTGCCATATTGTCCCGGGTCACTACGGTACGCTGCAGGATCCCCAGCATATTGTCCTGGATCACTACCGAACACTGCTGGATCCCCAGCATATTGTCCCGGAACACCACCGTAAACAGTTTGTTGTCCGCCATATGGGCCCGGGTCACTACCGTACATCGAGGTTTCGCCCGGTGCCCGCACGCCTCCCGAGTCTACGGGTGAATTTCCGGAACTATCGCCGACAAATTTCTCAACACGCCCTATAAGAGCGCCACTGGCGTCCTTAATAGGTTTAAAGATAGTTACTCTAGGAACACCCATCATCACTGAACGGCCATCGCCTCCTTGAAACGAGCTAATAAAATGACGCATGACAACCCATTGAAACTGTTTTACCACTTTCTAACACATTCATGATTCTATTTCAAATATTACGATGTTAAGATAGAATTGAAGCAAGCACAGCAAAGGTGCACAATTTATATGTTGGTAAATTGTTATATCAATTCCATGCAAGTAACATATTCATAATAAATTCTACATCTATTACAACTTCTACCACTCAATGTTAAGTAATTAATTACAAAAAGATGCAGGACGTGCGTTAAAACACCACATGCAGCCACATGCTACAAGATTGACCATGAACAATGTGATTTTGAATGTACAATTCTAAATTATACAAAATATGATACAATTTTAACTAGTTTATATGTTTCTAGAAATTCATATAGTACAACTTACACTGTGCCGAAGTCCACATCGAATGGTGAAATAGCTGAAATAAAACAACCAAATTAGAGTCGCATTGGTGTAATGGATATGGGACCCGTCTTATTAAACATAATAGGGCATATTTACATTACGATACAATTTTCGAAGAAGCATAAATGTTAAGCACCAATATCTTTGATTACTTTATTTCAGTAATTATATTCCTTACCTTGGTATATTTCGCATGTCCTTTATTTCAGGAACATACTGATCATAAATGATTCAGTCGTAACTTAAACTTGTCGTAAGATCTTTGATAAGACATGGCCATGGTGTCCACCTTGCGATTGGGAAATTGTGAGGTATATCTCTACTTGGGGAGCGGTCGAATGATCTTTCTGAAATACTTTTCTATTGGTTCTACCCAGGGCTGGTAGTCACAAAGCATCTTAAATAGTTTCTTATATTTTTTTTTTAAGTGCAAAATTTGAATGCATTATATTTCTTAATTAATAAACAGATGCATATGTTGTTGATATTCCTCAAATGACACTATAATGATGCCATTTTAAAGTGATACTAAGTGCAAAACTGTTTCGTCATGGAATTATACAGTTGAGGAAATTTCCACATTTACGGATAAGGATAAAATTTAACTTAAGATGCTTTGTGAATACCACCCAAGGAACGGACTAAAAGTGTCTCAGCAAGCTCAGTCTTTCCACACAATCGAGCTTAATAAAAACATGTAGGTTTAAACTAAACTGATGAAATCACCGCACAACAGTATGTTATCCTGGATAAGACGTTTCTACAAAGGTCAAGCGCATGCAAAATAAACTCACAGTGTTTCATCCAATCACTGCACTCGGGTATCCAATGTCTAAATGGTAACACAGATTTGAAGAAAAGGACCACGTGATAAAATCTTAGGATGTGCTTAGGAAGCTTAGGATGTGCTTAGGATGTGCTTATGATGTGACTATGAAGCTTAGGATGTGCTTAGGATGTGCTTATGAAGCTCAGGATGTGCTTAGGATGTGCTTAGGATGTGCTTATGAAGCTTAGGATGTGCTAAGGATGTGCTTATGAAGCTTAGGATGTCTTTGGATGTGCTTAGGATGTGGTAAGGATGTGCTTAGGAAGCTTAGGATGTGCTTATGAAATTTAGGATGTGCTTAGGATGTGCTTATAAAACTTAGGATGTGCTTAGGATGTGATTAGGATGTGATTAGGATGTGCTTATGAAGCTTATGATGTGCTTATGAAGCTTAGGTTGTGCTTAGGATGTGCTTACAATGTACTTATGAAGCTTATGATGTGCTTAGGATGTGCTTAGGATGTGCTTATTAAGCTTAATACGTGCTTATGATGTGCTGAGGATGTGCTTAGGATGTGCTGAAGATGTGCTTAGGATGTGCTTAGGATGTGCTTAGGATGTGTTTATGAAACTTAGGATGTGCTTAGGATATGCTTATGAAGCTTAGGATGTGCTTAGGATGTGCTTATGAAGCTTAGGATGTGCTAAGGATGTGCTTATGAAGCTTAGGATGTTTTTGGATGTGCTTAGGATGTGGTAAGGATGTGCTTATGAAGCTTAGGATGTGCTTATGAAATTTAGGATGTGCTTAGGATGTGCATATGAAACTTAGGATGTGCTTAGGATGTGCTTAGGATGTTATTAGGATGTGCTTATGAAGCTTATGATGTGCTTAGGATGTGCTTATGAAGCTTATGATGTGCTTATGAAACTTAGGTTGTGCTTAGGATGTGCTTAGAATGTACTTATGAAGCTTATGATGTGCTTATAATGTGCTTAGGATGTGCTTAGGATGTGCTTATTAAGCTTAATATGTGCTTATGATGTGCTTATGATGTGCTTAGGATGTGCTTAGGATGTGCTTAGGATGTGCTTAGGATGTGTTTATGAAACTTAGGATGTGCTTAGGATATGCTTATGAAGCTTAGGATGTGATAAGGGTGTGCTTATGAAACGTATAATGTGCTTAGAATGTGCTTATGAAGCTTATGATGTGCTTATGAAGTTTAAGATGTGCTTAGGATGTGCTAATGAAGCTTAAGATGTGCCTAGGATGTGCTTATGAAGCTTATGATGTGCTTAGGATGTGCTTATGAAGCTTAGGATGTGCTTAGGATGTGCTTATGAAGCTTAAGATGTGCTTAGGATGTGCTTATGAAGCTTATGATGTGCCTAGGATGTGGTTATGAAGCTTATAAAGTGCTTAGGATGTGCTTATGAAGCTTATGATGTGCTTATGATGTGCTTAGGATGTGCTTATGAAGCTAAGGATGTGCTTAGGATGTGCTTATGAAGTTTAGGATGTGCTTAGGATGTGCTTATGAAGTTTAGGATGTGCCTATGAAGTTTATGATGTGCTGATGATGTGCTTATGAAAATCGATGAATTTAAAATATTAATCATTTCATTATAGCTTGGGATGAGGTTTAATGTTCAGTGGCAAAATCTGGAGAGGTCAGTTGTAAAATGCAATATTTCAGTTGTGATATGTACTAGGGAAAGATCTAGAATCACAAAAGGTACAGGGTGCTGCTTTTGTTTGTTTGTTTGTTTTGATTTTTCGCCGTTTTTAACGGTGCTGCTAAAAAGGAGCAGGGTGGAAAGCCAGACCAGTTTGTTGTAATTATTTGCTACATCCTTGGGGGTATTAGTCTAATCCTTCTAATGAAAGTTTTAAAGCATAGTCTATTCATTTGTCATTGAAATTTTGCAAAATATATTGAATTTTAAAAGATATTCAACACTTCAGTGTTGACCAGCCCAGAGGAGCAGCAGGGGGAAACCAAAACGGAGCAGGTTACAGCACCCTGCTAATTTGCTCTAGGTCTTTCCCTATACAGCACGATGCTGGATTTCTTACTAGACTCTGCAGAGGAGGTGGGGGAAGGAATCATGGGCTTCTGATTGGCAAAGATGGCGGCGAGAGCTGGGGTAGGGATCCGGATGGAGTCCATTCCTGAAAAGAAATGTTTGTAGCAGTATTTACAAGAGAATCTTTCAACAATTGACAGCCCCCCATGTGACAGGTTTCTTTAGCCGAAATTTACCTTACTTTGTTTAACGCATGCGTGTGACCTGACCAATTTGATTGTTCTCATTAAGTAAACGTAGCCAATTTTTTTTGTAGACGAATATAAAAATGTGTAAACACTGGCTAATTTGACAGTCTGAGACTTGTAGACAGATTCAGCTATGTGTATGTATATATTTTGGTATGTGTATGTAGAAAGTACGATGGCCAGTTGCCAGTATATCAGTATATGTACCTGTATGCATATGACGAAAATCGGACTTAATGCATGTGCGCACAGGCTAATCCGGGACGGCACTTTCCGCTTTTATGGTATTTTCTATTTGAATGAAGTCTGTTCCAAACATAAATCCACTGTAGGCGGAAAGTGCCGTCCCGGATTAGTCTGTGCGGACTGCACAGGCTAATCCGGGACGACACTTCACGCACATGCATTAAGACGGTTTTCCCACGACGCGCCTCATATTAAATATTTGTTGTAGAATCCAAATAATTACTTTTTTATGATTCACCTAAAAACCATATCAACAACTAATCAGCATATACGGTTATATATTTCTGTATTATTAGTCTAAATTTTAGTCTGGAAAATTAATACAAAAAAAAACGAAATTCAATACTTTATCCTCTGACAAAACATATGTGACATACGTCTGATATATTTTTCTAATTATTGACACAGTTTGAATAGTTATTTTGAAGTACGGTATTACAATTAAAAACATAAAGATTACCTTCAGAATAATCAAGATAACCAACTAGTAAGTATACTTACCATGGCAAAGAATTTGACAAATAACATTAAGTTATTAAATCAAAACTGATAGGAACAGATACCACACTTTGATCTTTACCAAAAGGCAAATGCAAAACAGATTTTAATGTGCTAAGCTTACTTGTTTAAAAAGTATATGGTTACATAAAACTGCAAAAATGTGTGATCAGTCTACGCCAAAACAAACATATGCGACCAATGACTAGACACACTTTTAAAAATGAGTCAACATTTATTGCATTGTTCCATATGGTTTATTGCAATGATTATATGCATAATAAGATCAATAATTCTTATAAACACTGTAGTATACTTTGAAAACAAATTCCAATGAGATTTATTTTATTTTATTTTAAATAAATAAGCACTGAACCCATCTTAAAACTTCAAATTATTATTATTATTATTACTGTGGATAAACATAAATTAATATAAGTCATAATGTTAATTATAGTTGAAACATTTACAATATATATTTGAATGACTGCTTTGCACTATATAACAGTTGTACTTGATACATGCGCATATTCATCCACAAAGCTTACATTCTTTATCAATACCTCTAAAAGCAAAAAACAAACATCAGTTTGGCACAAACACAATTAAATTACTCCATTGCTTTATATGCACACAGAATAATACTGTTTTATTACCTTTACTTTTATCATTTATTATTTTTCCTTCTTTACAATAGGACAACATACAATCAGAACTCATATAAAAATACAAAAGTACATTACATTTGATACATTAAAGACATTTTATGTAATATACTCGTGCAAATAAAATATTGCTTGGGATAAAACAATCACAAATGTATTCTCTAGAGATCGTTATAGAACAGCTTGTATTTTGATTTGATATATTATGACAATTATCCACCAAAACAGCAATGCATCACTCCAACATCTAGGGGGATGTTTCGTTTAACGACATACTGTTATACTTTATTCAGTTACTTTGTCGTTACCATTTATTAGACTTTTTCTTTTGTAATTTATCATTAAATATATCAATTAAATTTTGCTTAGGAAAGTGTTTTATCGCTATACAAATGGCAAGTTTAAATATTTTTTTCTTTAAAATAAGTACATAATATAATAACATAAAGAGACATTGAGCTTTATACAAGAAAACAGTTGCTAATTTTGTTTAGTGGCGTAATGACATATTTTATATCGCGAAATACTATCAAAGGCGAGAAGTCATTATATTAACATATGTGTTATCGAGAGGAACATCAATTCATACCATCCAGAATAAATTATGCTAATGTCATAAATAATGATGGTCGAACTGTCAGTCACACCACTTATTAAATACTCCACTGTCACCTCCTAATACACTATATGAGTACATATAAAGCACATTTCAAATAAATCTTGTATATGTATGTGGGTAACTAGAGTATTGATGGATTCAAGTTTTGACTAAAACTCGGTTGACAGAGCGGACAGCCTTGTCAAATTTTGCGGCTTTTATCTGCCAATATACATGTAGTAATGTAAAAACAACGAAAAGGTAAACTTTTTCAATACAAGGTATTCAAAATCATAAAATTTCGAAATAGATGTTAAAGGGCCATTAACCGGAATAACTGTGTACTGGTATTATGTTAATCTGAAGAAAACAAATATACACTTGAAATAGAATACTATTACTATTTGGAGAGTACATTTAATTATAAGCGTATACATATATATATGTTTATTTTGCTACAAGTTGTTAGTTACTGTTGCCTGATACATGTTGTTGACTTGCCTTGTTGATTGTTGACTGGAAGGGGTACGATTGTCCACTCTGGTATTAGAGCCAGATAAACATGTACAATTCAAACATGGTGCGCAATGTCGGAGATATTCGTACGCAGAACGATAAGAGTAATGGTCAAAATATGTTTACAAATATTGAAAAACAACAAAGTAGAAATTTACGCGTGTTAATAATGGATGTATTCAAACATATTGCAGTAAACGATACATTATATCAGTCCCTTATACATGAACCGACTTGAATATGTATACTGTTTTCTATCAATAGAACCATCGTGTTTTAGAAATTTAAAGTAATTGATAAACAAAACATGTTGTAGTGGTAATGCCATTTTATATTTGAATGTTTTATATCGGTAAAACGGTAAAACGAAATTCATTGACGTACAGCACATATTCAAATTAATGTGATTAAGTATAGATAATCGATGTTAATGATTTACATAAATGATTAACAGTCTTTGCATGTGTACTTAACAGATATGAATGCCACTTGAAATCACCAGAAAGGTGATACCATGTTGCAACAACGCAGCCAAAAAAGCTATGAACGCAATTACGACAGACAGACAGACACGTTATTTGACTTGCACAATGTACATCGTCAACATCACATATGGTTCACAATGAAATATGTCAACGTGTATATACACAGAAAATAACAGGGCATCAAAATACAGTGATATGTACAGTTAAACATATAAGTACAGAGGATGAACAATTGGTAAGTTATGTTATACGATTAATAATATTTGATCTAATACTCAACGATTCTTTAACAAATAAACATAATTTTATAAGTTCTGATCTATTGCACGATTGTAGCAGTTGAACATACTTAAATACAGATGGTTTATTGAAGTAATATTTTTTAATGTATTTCTTTCGTATTTCATTAAAAGACGAACAAATACAAACAAAGTGAAATTCGTCCTCAGCATCCATGGAATTGCAACAAAGACAGTATCTTTCATTTCTAGCAATATTATTTCTATCATATCGACCAGTTTGTATACGAAGAGGGTGTACAGATAATCTTAATCTGCATAAGTAAAATCTTAAACTTTTCGGTACTAAGTCTAAATAAATCTCATATTCAAAGTTTGTCTTAAAGGTTCTATAAACATCTAACATGGAGCTATTTTCTAATGTACGATACCAGTTTTGCTTAAACGTGTCAACAATTCTAGATTTCAGAATAGGTATAAATTTATTTACATCAATATTATGAACACTGCTGAAGACATAATTGAATCCATAATCATCTAGTAGTTCCTTAACGTTGTATATCCAATTACAACAGCCTCTCATGCAGTCTGAAATTGCAATATTATAAACAGTTTATTGTCAGATGTGGCTAACTTAAACCAATATTGCACAATTCGTATATATCTCTGTATATATAGTGGGTATCTTCCTAATACTCCATAAACACATGCATTACAGGAATTTAGTCTAACTTTAAGAAGCCGCTTACAAAACTTTAAATGGATTCTTTCTAATTCCTTAGACTTGGTAAAACCCCAAACCTCTGCTGAATAACTTAAAATAGACCCAACAAATGCATCAAAAAGCTGACATTGGATTTTTGGTTTTAAATCGTAATCTTGACATTTACAAAATAAAGTGTTCATTGCCTTAAGAGCTTTGCCTATTAAGTGTTCTTGGTTTAAATTGAAACTGCCGGTATAATTATATACAACACCTAAATAGTTAAAATCATTAACAGCTTGTATATCATGGCCATTGTAGGTCCACTTTTCATTGGGCAATAATCCGCCTCTTTTTCGGAACACCATAATTTTTGTTTTATCCGTATTAACCTTTAATCCCCAAGTATTACAGTAAGTAAATAAATTATCTAAATGGTTTTGAGTTTCATCTGGTGATTTGCCTACAATGGCCATATCATCTGCAAACAGTAATAAAATTAAAACAATATCATCTAATTACAAACCTGAATCAACATTATTTTGCAAGTACAACTCAAGATCTTCTACAAATAAAGAAAATAACAAAGGGGACATAACTTCACCTTGTCATAAACCAACAGCATAGCTAAAGTAATCTGAAAATGAAGATAATGACTTAACACAAGATTTAACTTTTTGGTACATATCACGCACAATTCTTAATATTTTCCCTTGAATTCCACATTTAAACATTTTCAACCATAAAGTATTTCTGTAAAAATGTTTATTTAAAACATTAGTGAACAGGTTTGACAGGCAACTAACTAATGTAATTCCCCTATAATTGTTAACGTCAGATTTAGAACCTTTCTTATGAAGAGGGATAATAATACCGTCCGTCCATTGATCCGGAAAATATCATGAATTCAATATATTGTTAAATAAATCACATAAATGAGATGATAAAATGTCAACAGATTCTATAAGATACTCGTTTAAAAGGTTGTCACTTCCATAAGCTTTAAATCGTTTCAATGATTTTACGGCATTAATAATTTCTTGTACCGTTATAACTTCATCTAATTCAGGATAAACATTATTAGGTAGATTACAATCATTGAAACAATTAAAATCTTCCGCTTCAAAATTAATCGAACCAAAATTGTTCGAGCTAATCTTCTCGAAATAATCCGTAAATTCTGTTAATGGTATATTATTAGATCTACTGGTTTTTGACTTAAAATATTTCCAAAACTCCCTAGGTTTACTTTTTCTTAAATTTGTAATATTGTCCATTCTTCGTTTATAATCACTACATTTCTTTTTTCTGACAATATTTTTGTAATACTGTTTCCTTTCACATAGCAATAATCTGTTAACGTTCGATTTATCTGCATTAAAAAATCTAAGAGCATCCATGTACAAATCACGGGCATCTTTACAATCCTGGTCAAACCAGTCTTTATCTCTACTTTGATAAGTTTCAAAATAAACATCATCTTTATAAATGCACTCTTTGGAAAATAATGGGTCAGCTATTTCTCGAATAGTGTTTGTAAACGATAATAACATGTTATTAATAGAATCCCTACTTAAACAATTTGTAGTATTAACAATATTGTTAAACCTAGGTAATTGTGAAATAATCTGTGAGCGAAACTGCTCTCGAAATGTGACATCCCATTTATACCTAATCTCTGAATAGTTTGCACTGCTACGATCAATGTTGTTACAATTTATTGAAAACTGCAGTGGTGCGTGATCACTCCATTCATTGAACGAGTTAATTGTAAATTCCTTAATCTGGGAAAAATTGCTTTCTTTTGTCAATAAATAGACAATAACTGAGCATCCATGATTCGACAAAAATGTGTATTGATCACTATTACCTATACGACCGTTAACAATGCGGTAACATGAACCTTTACAGAAATCTAACAATTTTATCCCGTGGTTGTTATGTGAACTATCAATGGAGGCCCTTACAGGAGTACAATCTACAACATAATCATGACTATCAGAACTATCATTATATTTGTCATATATTACATAATCACTTTTTTGACCGACTCTACTGTTTAAATCACCACAGATAAATACACTACCTAGGCTATCATACAAAAACAAATCATTTTCTAAAATATCAAATAAATCAACATTTATACTGTTATACACAGGTGAGTCTTCACCCCAAATATAAGCTCCACATAAATAAATATCTGTTGGTGTGTTGAAAAATAAATGATTCAGTTTAAGCCAAATAATTGTATCAAAATGATTTTTAATTATTTCTATTACATCACTTAAATGCTCTCTATAATACAAAACAATTCCCCCACTATTTCTTCTAGCTCTCCTATGCTGAAATTTACGATAAAAATTATGTGAAATGTATCCGTTTAAATTAATGTTACTGTTAGAGTCACACCATGATTCGTAAAGAAAACAAATATCAAAATTTTGTAAAATATTTACAAAGTCTGAACTTTCCTTTTTGTCTCCTGTTAGACCATGAACGTTCCATGAAAGGACCGATAATTCCCCCCCCCCCCCGGTGCTCCTACGGTTTCACCGGCTTGCCGTCCACGTAGAGGGTGTCATATACGATCCAGGACCGCTTACCCTCTTTCCTGGCGTCCTTCATTTTGGGCACTAATTTCCAGCGCTTCTCCAGCACTTCCGGTGGGAACTGTTCAAACATTTGGCACCCGGTTGCTGACAAGTGCTTCCACTGCCGCCGCACCATTTCCCGGTCCTTGAAAAATGTAAATTTGGCAACGATGTTGCGTATCTTACCGGAAACTGGTTGTCCCGGGGAACGATGGACGCGCTCGAAGCGGATCGAGTCGACGATCTCTATCGCAATTTTTAGGGTCTCGTGCATATGTTTACGCAGTTTGTTTTCGGTGACATCCGCCGCTTCGTTGCCAGTGGAGTTGTCTTCGGGAATGTTCGTGAACACTAAGTTGTTCCTCATGGATTGCGACTTAAGGTACGCAACATCCTCCCGGAGCTCCTCTCGCTGTTTCTCAAGCATGGCCACCTTGTCCGCCATTAGCGCGGCCTCGACGTCCGCCGACTCCACCCGCTCCGCTAGCGTAGTCACTCGCGCGTCGGTGCGCTTAGCGCGATAGTCCAGCGCCAACCAAATTTTCTTCAATTCTTTGTCAAAGTCCATAACTTTCTTTTCGAGGTTATCCAGAGCACTTAGTTTTGTTTCCATGACTCCCATTCTATCGCCTAAAGCTTTCAAACAGTCCATCAAGTCTTTATGTGTGGGTTCGCGGCCTCCGTCCGCCATATTGCAACAATTTGTTTGTTGCGAGTTATTGTGTGGGATCACATTAAACACATCAAAAGCGTTATCCTCTAAAACATTCGAGCCCGAGAACAATACAGCACTAGCCCTACCTATAATATCACTGACCGAAAGATTAGCATCAATTTCCTCCGACGGGCCTCTTGGCTTGGACACTTTGCATTTGTTTACATTCTCACTCGCACTCCCACTACTATTTCTGTCTTTTCGCTTCTTTGTCATGCTTAATCATTTTGTAGAATAACAAGCACAATACTTATTCATAAAAGAAGCTTTTCCACTAGTTTTAATACAATTCCAGACACTTTACACTTACTTAAAAACGTACAATTTCATCCAATTATTTTCTCCGATTTGAAACACGTCTTTTCCGAGCCTTATCACGTGACAGGTATCACGGTAAAGTCGGATAACAATAAATATCATGAACAGCAAGAAGAGATTAAAGTGCACACGCTCGAACATTGCTCGTACTTTCATTTTGAAGTACTACCATTACATGTTAATGCAATGTCACGTCATTTTATGTCATTCTGACATTAAACCTTCCCGTGCTGTGTTTTCAACGGATTCAGCAAAAACTGATTTTGTTTTATTAAAAGATCAAATTTATATTAAGGTTAATGAGTAAATCAAAATATAGCCGTAACACTCCTTAATTTTAGACACCTGAATTTAATTACCTTTACAAGTTATACAACATAACGTAGCAATTGCAATATCTCAAAATGATAAATATTCTTTTTAACAATTCCCGGAACCAAAATGGGGATCCCCACCAATATCTAAAAATTGTTCATTTGTCCATCTAAACTTCCTATAAAAAAGTCATGCAAATCCTTCATTACGTATTGCGAAAAGTTTCAAAACAACATACAAAAAACAAACCAACAAAGGCGAAAAAGAATAATCACGTTGGAAAAAGTAATTCAACATTTTTTTAGTCCTGTTCACTTTTACAACTAACAAACAATCAACAGAAAAACATAAAAACAAAGGCAAAAAACAAAGCATCCTAGGTGGAGCTAATATGTTTTTGTCCTGAATGTACCCATACACATGAGTACAACTAATGAACATACGGACAAACAAGCGAACGACGGCGACAAGCAAAACCTCCGTGGCAAAGGTATGTTTTAGTACAGGCACACTACTACAATGAAGAAACCACACGACAAACAAACCAAAGACGTTGCAAAAGCATGATCTCCTCGGCGGAGGCCAAACGTTTTAGTACGGACTGTACCCATACACGCTATACGGATCAGCACCATACAAAAAGAATTAAAACGTCTTTGAAATTACAATTACATATGCACTTACTGATGCAGACGGAGCAGGCATCTCCCATCCGGCAGTAGCTGTCGCCCAGCTTGGCACAGATCTCGTTAGCTCCACATCCGGGAGACTGCGTAATGAAACACGTTTGTTGTCATACATATATTTGGCTTCATAATGGGCGCACTGGTAACATGCATAAGTGTGAATGGATTTTAGTCAAAATTGGATGCAGAATGGAACATCTTGAAAACATATATCCTGGTGACTGTAGAATAGAAGAAATAGGAGACAGGCATAAGGATGACTGCAAGATGGAACAAATTGGAAAAAACATAAGGGTGACTATATAACAGAATAAATTGGAAACATGATAAAGGATGACTGCAGATTTAAATGCGCTGAAACATGCTTAAGGTTGACTACATATTGGAACAAGTTGGAAACATGCAAAAGGGTGACTGCATAACAAAACACAAAATTAGAATCATACATATGATGATTGCATAATGGAACATATTAGAATCATACATAAGGGTAACTGCATAACAAAACACACAAACAAAATTAGAATCATACTTAAGGTGACTGCATAATGGGCCACAGAAGAATAATACTTACGATGACTGCATAATGGAACATATTAGAATCATACTTAAGAGACTGCATAATGGAATACATTACAATCATACTTAAGGCGACTGCGTAATGGAACACATTAGAATTTTACTTAAGGTGACTGCATAATTGAACACATTAGAATCAGACGTGTGGTGACTGCATAATGGAACACATCAGAATCATACTTAGGAGGACTGCGTAATGGGACATACTCGAATGTCTATTAATCAACTTTACAATATAACGCATAGTATCCGTGAAAAAGCACGTCTTATATCAGCTAGGACGAGTTCATAAAACGATTTATGCCAATACAGCAGAGCTGTATGAAATCACTAAATTAAAAACATTATAGTATTACATAAGGCATAATACAATGCTATTATATAAGAACTAGATACATATTTCACCATTAATGTCCCACGATATTGTTATTGATTTATGATCAAAATGAGAGCGACCGACAGAGCGTTTACCAAATGTTTTTGTCTAACGCTTAACGTTTAACGTACTCTTTTCGCGCTTCTAAAAATAATGCTAGATTAACAGCTACCGCACGATAAGTTAAGTAAGACCGACGATGATGTGCCTTACATACGTAAGCCAAATGTGTCACTGGTTCAAAGTGAAATTACAGACATATAATTGTTGTATTGTTTTCATATTTATATAAAATGTCGGTTTTGTCAAAGAGATAGCAGTACATCTTAAATGCCACATGCTTAACACGAATTCGGCGTAGGGCAGGTGGATGTAGCAAATTAATTGCTTTTTAATGGAATGTCGGTTTTCTGTCACAACATCTCCTGTTATACTACACAAATTGACATTTAGAACAAACAACAACACGTGCAATCTTTTTTTTATTTATTTCTTAACTTTAATGAGATACAAAGATGCCAATTATTTCGCTTTCACTTATGCATACTGTTTATTTAGTCCAATTCGATTATTATGTCCATATCCTATCTATTTCTTTGCAAACACGTTTCCATATGTCATACATAGTTAGTTTTTTCTGAACTGTCAAAACTTGAATAAATTCACGGTAGTTGACTGTGTTATTTTTAGAATTTAACTTTCGTCCTAGATTTCCGTCGTATTTACGGGTATTGATTAGCCTTTTATGATATGCACAATACATGACAGATAACATAAGCAATTCTGCACTGAACATCCGTCGGAATGATTGAGTGGTATGAAGACGGAGTACATCGGTTGTTAACCGAGCGGTCCAGACAGGTATACTTTTTTTTTTCTTTATATAAGTTTTTTTTATATTATACATTGTGTCAACACGAATGCGTAAAGCAAATCATGATTTCCACGAATATAATGATATTACAAACACCACAGAGACTGACACAGCAGACGAAGACGAAGCAGCGCTTTGGTTAAATTGTTATGCTATGAATTATTTATGTAAGCGAACCTTAAAAAACGATAAAAGCAAGATAGAAAAAAAGAAAGGAAAAAGACAATACAAATATCCGTTTATATAAAATATAATGTTTATTTTGAAAAAAGCAATTTAACATTTAAAGTATCACACTTTGGAGCAAAATATTGTTTTTAAAATGACGGGACTCGAACTAGCAAAATCAAGGTTGGCGTGACGATCAATATACCACTAAGCTATTCGCTCTCCAATAATTTATTGGTAGTAATTTATGATCTTTTAAAACCCTGCTTTAAATATCATACGTCACAGGTAGTATTTTCTATCGATACCCGATGCACACTATCGAGAAATCACGAATGCTGGCCGAGGATATAAATAACGCATTAAACCACCGTGAAATTATGCAAGTTTTAACAGTTCAGAATAAACCGACTATACTGCTTGCAGACTTTGAATCCAGCCTTCTTAAATTGTATACATATATTTGAATGTTTATATAATGTTATACCAGGACAACAAATTATAATGTTTTATTAATGCAGTATCAAGTACATATATTCATCTAAGCTTTGTGTTCTTTTTCATTAAACTTAGCTGAGTTATAAGAAAACACAATATTAAACAAACTTGTTTTATATTACTATATGTATACAATAGGTTCATATCTGTAACACATCCAGTTTTAGAGATATTTATCTTTCAAAATCCATGCCAAAGATGTGTGCATTTGTCTCACAACTTTTAGACAGCAACAAAGCAAGGCCAACAAGTTTCCCCATCATTTTGTGAACTCTTATAGCACATGTTGTCCATGCAGGAAGGAAACGGCAAAACGAATCCTATGGGATTTACGGTTAAAGGCGCTTTTTGATATGTCCGTTTCCGCATCCGCATTGCGCAAATCCGCATCCGCTAAAATCGAACAAGTTGAAAACAGTTGGACCGTTTCCATATGTCTGCAGTCCGTGTCCGCAAAGCGCATGGTATCTAACTTTGCATGTTAAACAACGAGTTGTTATACATAAAGTATTAGAAAAATAGAAACAATAGTCGAGATACACCTGGACAACTCAACCTAAGACTCACCGAGCACAATAACTCTGTAACCACCCCCTGTACGTCGGTAAACCAATTTGCAGATGATAAATCAAATTTCAGAGAAAACATGTCGGACAAATTACTTATTACCATAATTTATTACAAAAACTCATATCTTTAAGGTAAGTTTCAACATTTAAAATATCGCATACAATACAACGCATTTATTGTACGTATAATGCGTTGTAACAAACGATTCATAATGGCAATTATTTGGCCAAATTAGTATGAATTTGGTTAAGAATGTAGAAAAAATCAGTAAAGTTGGCAATATTTTATGTAAAAAAAAGAACTGATCAATTAATGTTTTTGCAATTATTAATGTACAACCTTACGTATCGGCCATTCTTCTTTGCATATCTGCTTCAGGCGTTGTTTAAATGCACCAAACACGCGTTATATTGTTATTTTCGTGGGACAATATAATGTAAAATTGATAAAGCCCTAACTTTAAGGTGATAAAGTCCAAACTGTATTTTAAAACTGAATGGATAATAACCAAACTTGTACAAGAGTGCTTTTTGTAAATGCAATAAATGAATGCATTTAAACCATTTTGAGCGAGATTTTAACATTGTTGACCACAAAAGTTCACTAAAGCATTGTGCAGCAATTTTATGAAAGTAAACATTGTTAAGGTTCTTACCGCAGTAATTCTTAACATCTGAAGAAATTTTCAAAGGGACTGCGGGACCAGAACTGATCTTAAATGAATTTATAACAAATTGCAGAGATGAACTTCCTCCGTATTTGCTTAAATTGTTTAATAAAATATTATGTCTTGGATATTTTCCATATAAATGGACCGAATGTCATATTGTACCTATACATAAGAAAGCAGATTTAAATGACCCAAATACTTTTAGAGTGATAACTATGTTAAGTGTCATAGGTAAATTGTTTACAAATTTGATTAAAAATAGGCAATCAAACTGGGCTGAAAATGACCATGTGATGCTGGAAGGTTAAGCTGAATGTCGAGCGAAAATGGGAACAACCGATGACGTATTTGCTCTTCACCGTCCGCATACATGAGTAGGAAGCATTTTAAAATGACTATATCAATACCACTTGCACCTTTTGAGTACAATATATCCTCCATGTCATTGATATACAAAGAAAAAAGAATTGGGAACAAAACACACGCCTTGTCTTAGACCTAAATGACTCTCAAATGCAGTTTCGATATCGTATTGATGTCTTACGTTTGTGTACACATGAGTATACATTGCTTTTATAACTGTAAGACGTCGTCCTCGTATACCGAGTCTGTATATTATGTACCAAATATATCCCTTACAATGTAATCAAATGCCTTTGTAATGTCAATAAAACAAAAATAAAATTTTAATTTAAAATTTGTTATTAAATGGTGAAGGACAAATAGGTGTCAAAATTAGCACAGCACACATAATGACTTTATATTATCGGAGACAAGGATACTTCACTTTTTTACTATGTGTAAAATGAATATGCTTAAGTACTGGTGTCAGGTGATCTGTGATCCAGAACATAAATTCATTAAAATGATATAGAAAATTATGCTAGACGATATTGAAAGTAATCCCCTAAAAACCAACTGGGCAAGTCAAGTGAAATGTATTCATTGGGATTCTATCATGTCTGTTTGGCGCAAGGTGATGGTAGTCTCAATTGTTTCTTTTCTGTGTTTAAGCAAAGAATTACTGACACTTTTGTCGAAGGTGTAGAAGGACGCATAAATGGATATTCAAGGGCATTATTTTATACAAATATCTTCTGTTTTGAACCTCAATTTTACCTTAAATGGGTTAACATCAAGAAGGGAAGGTGCAATAATCCCGATATTAGTAATATAGTGTTTGCCCAGTTTGCCCTGTTCTCGAAGATGAGTATCATTTTATATTGAATGTAATATCTACTCACAAACAAGACAAAAATACAATACATATATCAGTTATAGACTTCACCTTAGCATGTTAAAAGCCACAGAGTTATTTTCCTCATAGAATCGAAATACTATCAAGTTACTAGCTGTTTATGCATGTAGAGCTTTTGAAATGACAAATACTATCAGTACATGATGATTCATGCTATTTTATTAAGTTACATGCAGTACAGATCACTTTTACGAATACTGTGCATATTACTTTTATGTTTAACTTAGATATAATTTTTGCAAAGCATGAGAATACAGTACCGACAACTTTTACGTATTACATGTACTTAAATATAAATTATTTTTGTAAAACATGAGAATACAGTACAGATCACTGTTATGTATAAATACGATAAGTTTTGTGGCCGGGCTGGGAATCGAACCCGCGATCCTCGGATTTGTAGTCTAGCGCTCTACCAACTTAGCTAGCCGGCCCAACTAAGAATACATTACAGATCACTTTTATGTATTACTAAGATATCATTAAGACAAATGTTCTGACCAAGTTTCATGAAGATTTCTAGTGTTAACAAGCTTTTTCTTTAATTTGACCTAGTGACCTAGTTTTTAACCCCACATGGCCCAGATTATGTTTGTAAAGCATGATAATACAGTACAGATTACTTTTGTGTATTACTTAGATACAAATAGTTTTTGTAAAGCACGAGTATACAGTACATAATACATTTATATAGTACGCGCAGATTTATATAATGTTTTTCTCTTTCTTTAAGCATGATACTATTATTTGTTCCTATTTGTATAATTGTTATTCATGACGATCATGGGTCATGTTGGCCTTATTCGTTTTTTATATGCTACGTTGCACAATTTTTGAATAAACTATATTTTTCTTCTATTGTATATAATAAAAATAAGTATAAGTAATGAAAATATGTAATCAAAAAGAGCACAAAACAAACCTTCCTTTGCAAAAAATAATCATTTTATCGCGCAGTTTGGGCTTTATCCAATTTAAGTTTGGACTTTATTTACACATTTTCGGCTTTATCCATAAATGAGCATACCATTCCAAGATATAATTGATTTTAACTCAGAAACCACTACAGTATCAACTCATAAACGTTTGAATGCCCTTCTAGATAGATTATATCATAACTCTGTAACGGTTTAGTTTACAAATTAGTCGATTTAGATGCCAAAAATTAAATAAATACGTACTTTTTTTAAATAAATATTTTGTATTTGCCCCAGAAAAATAAATTTCTTAGAAAAACGTAGATTTCTGGCAATACACTTAATACATAATGGCGTTGGACATTACTTTATACATGTGTATAAAAATTGTGTACATATACTGACTAAAACCGCCGAAAAATTCAAAATATGTACCTACATATCTATTGCGGACAATATGTTTTCTCTGAAATTTTATTTATCATCTGCAAATTGGTTTACCGACGTACATGGGGTGTGTAATATTAACGAGTAATCTTTAAATGAGCCATGGCTGACGCTGTAGATATAATTGTTGAATGCTTTATATAAATAAATATTGTTTATAATCCACCACATGTGAATGGTTTTATATACTGACATAATATTTGCAGCCAACGTAATTAAAAACGTTTAAAAGTTTCCTAATGAAGACATTGTAACTATTTGAAAACAAGAAAAAAAAAAAAATTCGATGTTTATTTGCGAATTCACGGAAAAGCGCGTCTGTATAATATTTATGCGGATACGGATACGGATGCGGATACGGATGCGGATACGGACATATGGAAAAAAGGCCTAAGAGTTGATCAAATCGAACTTTAAATGGTAGTATAACTATACCAAAGCCATATGCAGTGAAAGCAAAGGTAGAGCGGCTGAATAAGTAACTTTCTAAGTAAATTACATATGGCCAAAAAAGGAGTTCATCCACACAAAATATGTACGATTGACTTCAATAGGTCTGGTTCTATCAGGCATATAGTTTAATACAGAATAAAACGTGCTGAGCACCTGGCCAATCTAAAGAAAGCGTTGATAACTTACACAACCCTCGGGTCGTGGGACGGTCACGCCGGGCTGCTTGGTGGGGAACGACGGCAGCTGGGAAGCGACGCCTTTATTGGCTTCGGCTATAACGGCTTCCACCGTCATCGGGTCCGGAGTGCCGCTAGAGCTAACGGGGCTCGGCTGACTAGGATCTATTCGACTGAGAGGGTCGCCAATGCCGGGCGGCGGGCGAGGCGGCCGCGCGACGGCATTCGTCGCTGCACCGAGCACCAGACAGAGCTGGAATAAGGATGGATATTTTATAAAGCTGTTAATGCGTTGATAAACTGACTATTATCGCTACAAAATAAATAAATTGCATGCGTTTTCCTTGTTTTGGACATTTATTGCAGCAAAGACATGTAGATACGTTCACCATTGAAATATGGTGTTCACTTACATTGAACAGTGTAACAGTATTTTATTCATTTTGTATACATTTCAACAACGTTTACATTGTAGACGGGGCGGAAATATTCAGTAACTGTTCTTTTTACATGTTAGGATAAATATCGCAAAGGTGTGATGCTAGTATCGTCAACAAGGTACAATTAAACCAATAAACCGAAGAATGAGTTTCATTATTACAATCAATTGATTGACCTGCGTCAAAGTTACGAAAAGCATATTTTTATGACAGTGTGAGGTTTATAAATTTAAACTTTTAGAAGGGGCGTACGCCGCTCCGCCCCGCCCCCCCCCCCCCCCCCACCTCCTCTGAATAGTTTGTAACATGGCTTTTTTGCTAATGCATGTATACGTTAACAATATACGAATCCCGTTAAAGAACAAAAAAAAGATTTAAACATTCAACATATGAATTATGACCAAGGCGATATAATGCGGTTTCTGTTGTCAGAATCAGCATCTGATACAAATGAGTCCCGACGAAATGCAGTCAAGATTTTATATCGGTACGACTGTCACCCACATGGTTTTTGCCCGTCATAGCAGACAAGGTTTGTCACGATTTTGAGTTGAGTCTGACCTTTGGGTCAAACATTCGCCAAGAAAAATGAGGCTTGTATCAAACACAAGGTGGTTCATGCAGGCTAACCACTGTCATGTGAGTAGTTTAATCGCGAAGTATCTATCAAAAACAATGACGGCTTGTTCAGAATTTATTAGCCTGTTTTGTAGTAAATTTATTACATTATAAAAGTTGCACTAACTTTTAAAAACGAAATACATTTGCTAAAATACTATGTGTATTGAATAATACAGTAAACAGAAGGTACGTGACAGTTGTAGCCCTAATAGTGTCACGAAGTCACAGTTCTTTAAATTTAAGGTACATTTTATATCAATATTAACTTTAGCGCAAACATAGAACAACATGCGACTTTGCATTCAAGAAGTAATTAATTTTTAACGTTAACAAACAAACATGTATAATACTTGTTGTATTACCTACTTTACTATATAAACGACAATTAAGCGTTTTTAACTGATTACCATTTCGCTTAAACAAGCTCCTCCCAACAGGCAACATTTTGTGTTGTTTCGTTGTTTTGTTTCGTTATGTTGCCCTCATCATTATTGAAAGCGGAGCAATCTGCGCAGAACGTTGCGCAATATTACTTTATAGTAACACTGACTGCTACTGACTGTTACAAGCAGCTAGGACCCAGGATAATGATTATTCTTTTTTGTAGGTGTGATTCACAACTATCATTATATTAGTTTTCATGGAAAATAAAACAATTAAATGTTGTTGTTTTTATTTTGTATTAGAAGTAGGTAAAAAAAAAGAAGATATTTCATTGTCATTTTGGAATAGTCAAATTGTTTCCTTAGGTATCGGGGGCAATTTTGAACTGTTCAAAATTTGCCCCCTCTACTTCAGGAAAACAATTTGACTGTTATCAAATGCCAATGAAATATCTGTATATATTAAATATTTTTTTCGCCACTGGAATTGATGGTTCAGTTAAGAGAAAGAAAACCAACACTTGTTTATTGACAAGGTTATGAATGGATCTGCATGCAAATTTCTGGCAAGGTTGGAAATGCCTGAATAAACAAATTATTTTATTTTGGTGGATATCCGGAAGACCGTCTGAATCCATGAGTTTTTAAAGTATTCTTTCTAATTGGGAGATAAGGCAAATAGCCGCATCTATAACTCCATCCAACTGGGGATTAAGCTGCGGCCTTGGAGAGGTCTGCGCTCTCAAAATGTTGTCTAGTTATTACTGTTGATTTGCATGTCTTAAAATTGATATATTCTTTGATTGCCCAGGGATAAGAGTTCCACGTATCAAGTTACTACATAATGTATTACAAATTTGCTGCCCAACACTATATGTGCTTCTGTATGGCGATCTCTCACTTTCAGTCGAGTTGATGACAGTTTAAATTAGTAAATGCACACACAAAAAACAATTCAAAAGTTCAATGAGCAAAATATCCGCATTCAAAAAAAATGATAAAGCAAAATGTAACCTTGAAAGTTGAGAATTAATGATGCTGCCTTTTTTTCTTTTGAGAATATATTTTCTATGGAATAAAATTCAGAATAAATTCAGTATAATCTCCAAAAAGTGATTAACAAGTAGCGCATCCTCTGGTCAAGTTCAGACAATGTACGACCATCTGGAAAATATTTAATATAAAATGACAGCACGGTGAAATCGTTATTTGTTTCTATTGTCGTTTTTGTACAGTTATTGGGCGTTTTCAGACACGAGCTAAGCGGTGCAAACTGTCATTAGAGATCTCTTCCTTGACAATCGCTTCGTATTGAATAATGCGTGCCGCCTTACTTCGTATATGTGAAACGTTTTATAAACATGAATTTTATAGTGTCAGAATAAACGACAGGTTAATTGTTTTAATGTCAAAATCTGATTTACAATTTAATTACATGTTTTATCTAACAGTCATTCACGTCATGGTATAAGTAATGCTGATCTTAACTGGGGAATTAATTAGGTTGAAAGTCTTACACGCTTCATACATAGTAAAGTGTATACCGGTACGTTTTTATATTTTATTGCGGATGCACTCTCGATCCAAAGTTGAGTTCTGTCAGAACATGATACTGTGATAACTGATGAGTTACCCAAAACGAATTGACACATTTTCTGAATGCTTAAACTTATTTATTTTAGTTCGATTGCATCGAAACCCTAAGGCTTATTGAGACACTCTCGAGTCCGTTTCCTGGGTAGAACCAATACTTGGTGTCTTTAAGGGAGATCTTGAGAACGCTCCCCGAGTAGGGATCGAACCCGTGACCTCCCGAATGTTCCTTTCAAGACGCATATCGATGGTATTTTGCATAAATAAAGCCATATATTAAGACAATGGCCTACTTTTCTCGGATAAATTTTTCAATAAGTAACATTATATTGAATGAATCGTGAAGAAACTTCAAAGTATATTCAAAATTCAAAAACATTTAATAATGCTCAAGCGCGTAAAGGTAGATAATTTACATTTCATTCATTTCGATTTTACTATTAGAAAAATCCCTACCTACCGACCCTTATTTTTTGGGGCAGGAACAGAAACGGAACTTTTTTGGCCTTACTATGAACTTTCGCGCGCCCGCGAGAGTGTCACCGGTGACAACTCTTTATATAATAAAATAAAATAGATATGTCAACTGTTTATAGATTAAACGTCATCGTATTTAACAACATTTCAATATAAATTCTCTGTATAAACATGAACTTTTTTTTTTAAATGTTATTAGTCCACGTTATTTAATTTCATGTAGTCCGGTCAAAGTAAAGTTGGTATAAATGACTGTTAATATCATAATTTAAATACGTACAGTGTTCCGGGATCGATTACCAAATCATTTGTTTTGTATTTTAATCAAAATGTACAAATTTGTGACGTTTTCTATAAATAATTATAATACAAGCAATGGAAAATCAAGCACATTAAAGTAAGTGACATTGCTATGTAGAAAACATGTTTTGGTTAGTGGTTCTGTATTCAAATAGTCTTATGTTATTAAATAGGCTGTACAACAACTAAAACGATGATTTCCTAGAAAGGTCTAGCTAATTACATACACATACGTGTATATGACATGCAGGTTTTTATGTTAAGCCCCCGCCCCCCCCCCCCCCCAAAAAAAAATACAAAAAAAAACAACATAGTCCCGTTTCTGGTCTACCGAGCGACCCTTTACATTTGCTGCCGACTCTACATATTTTTGGTCCAAAAATAATAAAGACTGAAAACAGACTGTTACCGTGTACAACACAAACCATTATCCCATCATAAAAAATAAAATAAAATAAAAAAATCCCTACCTACCGACCCTTATTTTTTTAGGCAGGATACCAGAAACGGAACTTTTTGTGGCCTAATATACTGTACAACAACTCTTACTTTGTCGTTCTGGCGTGTTGGCGCGTTTGAAGGGCGCCAACACGCCGACACGCCAAAACAAGTACCTTTATTTGTCGTATCGGCGCGAATATTTGTCGTTCTGGCGTGTCGGCGTGTTGGCGCCCCTCAAAGACGCCAACACGCCAGAACGGTATGCCAGAAATCAGCCACCATAAACAATTGACCTTACGACGAGATTCGATTGACAATGTGTTTAGCCATTCAGAAAGCTAGGACTTAATTGTTTGAAGGACATGGCTGGTAAAAACATTTGTTCATTCTCAACGGTGTTTGACGGACTTTTTCCTAGGTAGGCGTGGTTATAAAGCCCATAGCCTATCGTCAATTGTCTGACATACAGCTCAGAACTACGTTAAAAAGTTCATTAAGAGTGTATGATATGTTAATTAATAGTAATAGCAATCACAAACATTGCAGTTGGCATTTAAAGCTAGTTCGCGAGCAGGTATTGACTGTTTATAACGTTCAAGCGCGTATATAATGTTACGTCTGACCTTTGACCTTGGCGAACCACTGTTGGCAGTCAACTAACATGCCAGAAGTGATAGTACTTCCCGTACCAACTAATGTAATGTACTATGCTTCGATCATTATTATGAACTGTGGATATCAAACGTGCCAATTTATAAAAAGCCCTGATACATGTTTATGGAATCCACAAGATACATTTTCATTTGTTTTTGATATAGCAATTTAGTCTACGTACACGCAATTGTTCGGTGATAAACAGCGCTGACAAGTGCAATATTCCAGATATATCTTATCATTAACCTTAAAATTTACATTTTATTTAATTTATCATTTCTTTTGTGCAGTGCATTCATTTTTACATATAGTATAAATGATTGGTCATATAAAGACAAATAGAATAACAAATTATACTTATTTTTTTATATATTAGAGTTTGACATTTTCAATTTAAGTGGAAATATTTTAAAATACACTTAAGATGCTACTGGAATACAGGCCCAGATGACATGCAGGTAAAATGACCAGATAAATCATTTAGATAATGTATACAGATGTTTAATTTGGCATTTGCGAAAACTTCCCTTGAGGACCCTTCCCTTGAGGACCCTTCCCTTGCCATGCTAACTGTGGGGAGAATACGAACAATGCGTCTATTTTAATAAACGTTCTCAAACTGCCCCACGACAGGCTGTTCAGCTTTTTCATTGTTTTGTTATTTTATGTCGCTTACAACATTTTGCAAACACATATTTCCTATTTAGTGTTATTTTGTGAAGGCTTTGCGACTGTTCACCTGTTGATTAACTCACGTGTGCTTTTCTGCATTAATATCGCATTAATTATTAAAAAGAAAGAAATTAAATAAAATGTGGCAATTATTTTGTCACAAAAAATTCAAATTACCCAAAATAGAATTCTCAGCAATATATCATATTTAATGCCGCTCTGGTTATTTTGTATGAAAACACGGTCACTGGCGTAAAAAATCAGCGATTAAGAGAATCATGGATAATACAGTTTAACAATTTTGAATTAATAGCAGTCCGCACAGGCTAATTTAGGAAGACACTTTCCGCTTTTATTGTATTTTCTGTTTCAAGGAAGTCTCTTTTAAACATAAGTCCACTGTAGGTAGAAAGTGTCGTCCCGAATTAGCCTGTGCGGACTGCAATATCCTGTGCGGACGACACTCAACGCACATGTATTAAGCCAGGTTTTCCCACGACACGCAACAAACATTGTTTCGTGAATGATTTAATCCTCAATCATTACGAATGAAATTGAGTGAAAGCAATCGGAACATGAACACTTTTTTCTAACTGCTTTCCATAATATAGTTGATAAATATAATAAATTATGTACTAGTACGTAGTATACCAAACGAAAACGCGTATATATCATTACGTTTGACGATGTCGTATGTTCATGTTTTACTGTTTCGTATAAGACAAGCAATTTATAACACTGAGATGGCAACATGTTTCAGTAAAAACGATAAACGACATTAAAGTCACTTATGTATAAGACGGAAACGCATTATGTGTCATTAACTGGAATTACCATAATCAACTGTCATGAAACTCAAGGAAGCAAATGCATTCTGTCATCTCATCACGTCAAAAAGCAATGTGCACGAGATACAGGTGATATTGATGCTTTCCAACGCGAGGCGGGTCAAGGTTAAAGTGTGTATGCACGATTTTATATAAATTATTTGCAAAATAAGAAAATGAAATAACTTTAAATCAGGCAGAAAAAAAACACATAAAAATACGAAAAGCGAAAATAAACAAAACGTGTCAAATTCCGCTTCGTTACAAGTTGTGGAACGAAAAAGAACTGTGGAGTAAGCGTACCGTGTATGCACATTGGAAATTTCCGATGCACAGTCGAAACTATTGTGTGATATACATTTTTAATTCCAAGTATTTGTTAATAAACTTTATAGGGTTGTGTTATTTTCTGCTATTATGTCCGTCGAAAGATCGCACACACACATTCACTGGCACACATGTTGATATGGTCCAATGCCTGATGACGTAACAAATTTTGCGGACTAAAACAAGGTATTGAATGCAGATAGAATAATTTATAAAAGTTAGCGTGCGACCATTGATCTAAAAAGGCATGGATTGCGGTCAAGTAAAGAATAATAATGCAACTCTGGAAGTCAGGCATATTACATTTTGAAAAAGCAATACATGTATCAGTATAATAATCATGCGTAAGCATATATATTTCTTATTAAACTCATGTATTGATGTTTAGAATCCAAATTCCTTTATTGGTCGTTTCAAAATGCAACTGCCGGTTTGTAGTTACAGGTTTCTTGCCAGTGTAATAATATAAAATTATAAAGTTAACAGTTTAGAGCCAAAACTTTTATTTATGAAGCATTCATTCAAAGAACCTTTACAAAATACTTGCCACAATGTAAAAGCATTTAATTTCCATTTATATTCTTTCTAATAAATTATATCTAACACTCGTTATTACTATTTACACAATTAATAGCTTTAATTTTAAAAGGTAATATTTAATGTATTATATATTTCTTTATATTATTTACCAGTAGTCTGAAAAATTGAAAATGATTTATGCGTTTAATTGTTTAACAACTGTATTTAGTTTAACTTGTATTATAATTTACATAAAACACTAATATATACTACTTACCGCGCAAGCGAATTTCATTTTCCTCTTAATAACTGTTATTCACGAAACGCACACAGCCGGACTCCTGGGATTTCACCAAAAAAAAATCGCCGTCGACAGTCTAACAGCCACGTATGTCATACATTGACAGGCGTCGTAAAACACAACCAGGCGACAAACGTCTCAATGTCACCATAAATATCACAGGCGGACATAGTTAGAAACTAAACAATAGTGGTTTCTTAGTGTTCATGTTCATAAGTGGGTTAGTAATTGAAATTAAAGGTGTTTCATTAATCTGAACAAAGGATACTAGACAAATTGGGTCCAAGAAAGCGTGACGCCAAATCAATCAACATATATGGAAACAAAATTCAAAACATTATCTTATTCGTCCATTTCTACATAACGTACGATTTCCCTTACTTTCTCAAGGTTCGCAACAATATTATATGTAAAACATATAAACGAAAGCTTACTGCAATGAAATAATAACTCACTGCACTGGTACAGTAAACAGAGGATATTTTTTGTTTTCGGTGTGAGAACGCGTTATATCATTTACTAAAATACGTTCAGTCCATATTCGAACCCGAAGCATGTATGGGTCTTATATTTTGTGTACAGGTATTGTTTTTGTACAAAATGGATTATTTTAGTGACTCCTTTTTCGTTATTTGCTTCGTTCTCTATCGACCATGGGTCAGGAAACAGGATGTAAGTTTTTTTAAACGGATAATTTCGCATATATGTTCTTAATTCGATTTAAGGTCGAACGACTGTCTCAGATTTTTCTTAAAATGCCTTAAAACATGAAATAAAAAAAACCTCGCTGTTGTGGTTTTGAAAACGAAAGCGGAAACGCTCATACGAGATTTTCCGAGCCACCGTCTGGTGGCAGGAAGGAGCGTTTGGTGGCCGTGTTTAGCCAACACAATTTTTAGACTGTTGTCGAAAGCCAACGGTCTTTTGGAAGGGTAATTTCCAAAACAGGCATCGCGGAAAACTACTTCTTTTCTTTGCAGACTATGAGTCAGTAAATCGAGACCGGAAAGGGTGCTTCTTCAAAACAGCAAAACAAAACCATGAATGTTTTCTTACCTTATAATTATTTCAGTAAATGTATGTAATGTGTATTATAATGTAAATATCACGTGATGTATTACAAATACAGTTTCTAAAAGTCAATTTATTAAAAATGTTACGTAAAATTAATGACACCCCTATTTGCGCTATTTACTTGAAAGTAACCGAAATATTCACCTGAGTGTCCTGGAATAAGACCACTATTTATCCTTTTAATTAAATGCTTAAATTTATCCAATCTTAACATTAGATAAACACTTCATACGATGTTCACAGAAGCATCAAACACAAACTTCTATTATTAGTATTTTACATGCTTTTTTCGTGATTTTATATCAGCCAATCAAGCATAGATAATCCACTGTGCCAGAACAATGTAGCCTCTTATCTAGGCTATTCATGTATCTCAATAAATATTTATACATAGCTACTTAGTATACACTATTTGATTTAAAAGTCTTTCAAAAAAACGTTTTCTGTGAGGGTAGTTTGTGTTTTTATATATTGTCCGTTTATTGTCGCAGACTCAAGAGTCTACCACATTTGACTAATTATGATAGGCGTTATTTAGTAATACAGTGTATGTTTATGTACAAGCTATAATATAATAATCGAAACTGTGGATATCTAACAGTAAATCCCATGCTTTTATCGTGCAACTGAATACTTCACGTATTTTACCCCTTACTTTTTTGCATTACCTGATATCTTTTTTTGTTTGCTAATTTCTTTTAATTTCTAAAGTTTATATTGAGAAATTGGGCAGATAATTGTTTCTAACTTTGCTGCCATCAATTTGTTTGTTTGTTGATATTTTTCTTGTTTTCTTCTTCTGTTTTAAATATGTGCTTTATGCTTCGTTATTTATACTGCTCCTCAGCTCTCCCGCTCCCACACCAGTATTTTATTATGACTGTGAAAGCTTCCGATGGATCGATTTTAAATCTCGTCTTTTCCCTTTAGCGCATAGGTGATTGACCTTACACTGTATCGATCGTCTATCGGTAGCTTTCATATACGCATGCAACGATTTACGAGAGTATATGCGGCTAAACATAATTACATCATTTCAATTGTGCAGTTGTTACAAGAATACGCCTCGAATATTAAATCAAATATACGTAATTGGATTAGAACATGCATCAGTTACAATAACACTATCACTGCATGTATAGCCTGTATATATTTACTTATGACTTTATTTTTAAATTTGAACGCAGTGCTTAGTGAACAAAATGTTACCTTAACTGAGTGCTATACCTATTCAAGTTTTAAAGGGAGGTCAATGCTGTATGTGCTCTGTAATAATTACAGCCCATTCTATTTTACTTTGTTAATTTTGCTATCCGGGGATATAGAAACAAACCCTGGACCGTCGAATACATTTACTGAAAGCACCTGCTTATCGATTCTACATCAGAATATTAGAAGCATACGTAACAAATTCGATAATATAAAAAACAATTTCCTAGACTTCGATATTCTGTGTTTTACTGAAACTAAACTTTCAACAGATATTAACTAAACTTTCAACAGATATTAATAACGATTCTTTGTCACTTGCCGGTTTTGATAATATAAGTTAGAAAAGATCATACGAATCACTCAGCGGGTCTTCTTAAATATGTTCCATCTCTTTTTAGACCTAAACGAATTCTGAATCTTGAGGTTATTCTTCCAGAATCCATATGGGTTCTTATATATGACAACTCCTATAGTTATTTATTTGGAAATGTATATCGCCCTCCAAATACAGCAGTCGACTTCTGGGAAAGACATAATATTTGCCTAGAGCAAGCTCAAGATACATGCAACAGAATAGTTCTCGTAGGAGACATAAACGAAAATCAAATTAATCAGTCTAACCAAAAATTCAAAGATATATTAACATTAAACAATATGTGTAATGTCATAAATGAACCAACACAAATACCCCTCAGTCACGCACATTGATCGACACTATCGCCATTTCTAGCTCAATAAAACCCTTACACTCAGGGATTTTTGAAAAAGATAATTCCATTAGTGATCACAATGGAACTTACATATATTTTGACTGCAAACTCTCAATGGATACTCCATATAAAAGGAAAGTAGGGCATTATAAACGTGCTAATTTTTACCAATTTAATGAAGCGATTCTTTCTTATGATTGGTCATTCCTATTTGAAGGTACCCTTAATGAAACAGTCGTTGAATTTACCAACATATATCTTGAATTGGCATCCACCTACATACCGTCTTCTATGGTTACAATAAGACCAAGCGATCGCCCATGGTATAATTCTTCAATTCGTAGAACATCACGCCAACGAGATCGACAAAAACGTGTAGCAATAAACTCCGGGAAATCAACCGATTGGATAACTTATAAGCAATTGAGAAATAAAGTTAATAACATGAAACAATATGCCAAAGAGAATTTTTTCAATACTCTAAAAAATGATTTATTTGAATGCAGGTCGTTAAATCCCCGCCAGTACTGGAAGACGTTAAAATGTTAGTTAAAGAAAGTTAATCTAATTATAATACTATACCGCCTTTAATTAATCATGACGAGTCGTATTCTGTAACGGACGTTGAAAAGGCAAACACATTAAATAATTACTTTTGTTCTATATCAACAGTCAACGATACTAACCATGAATTACGTCCCTTTGTTTTAAAAACTAATACTACGTTAAATGATATTAATATTACAGAACAGGACGTGATCGATGTCGTTTCTAACTTAGTAGTAAACAAAGCCAATGGTCCTGACGAAATTAGTCACAAAATGTTACGTGAAACTGCAAAATCATTAGGTCAACCACTTTCGATACTTTTTAACAGATCTATCCGCGAAAATGCTATTTCGTTAATTAGCTGCGTAGGTAAAGTCTTTGAGCGTATTGTGTTTAAATATATGTATAATTACTTACATACAAACCAGTTGATTTTCAAAAACCAGTCAGGATTCGTACCTGGGCACTCTACAGTCTATCAACGTATTGATATGTACAACCAAATCTGTCAATCTTTTGATGAAAGAAAATCTACTTGCATCGTATATTGTGACATCAGTGAGGCCTTCGATCGAGTCTGGCACAAAGGTCTCATATTTAAGCTTAAACAAGTTGGAATATGTGGAAATCTCATAAATTGGACAGAGAACTATCTAAACAGAAACCAAAAAGTGTTCATTGATCCTATTCGCGACCAAAAACAATAAATGCCGGTGTTCCCCAGAGCTCTGTTCTGGGTCCTCTTTTATTTTTAATTTACGTCAATGATATATCCGACTCTTTATTGAGTACAACTATACTTTTTGCTGATGATAGTTCATTAAGGAAATAGGGTGGGTTTCACTTAACGATCGCCGGAAAATACAAAAACTCATCTTAGTATATAAACTTAGTAAAGATTTACTTCCGGACTACCTTAATGAATTGTTCCACTTGTCCATATTATTTACGAAACAGTGCTAACTATGCAACAGTTACGCGAAGACTCGCAATTTACTCGAACGCCGTAATTCCATCTTCTATTAAAATGTGGAATGACCTTGATATAAACATTAGATCGATTGACAGCTTATCTGGTTTTAAAAGACATCTTAAACAAATGTTTGATCCACCAAATGTACCACCATATTTTTTTATTGGTGACCGCTCACAACAGATATACCACGCCAGAATACGAAATAACTGCAGTGACTTAAATGCTGATCTATATAGTAATCACTTACGCTACAGTCCAACGTGTGCCTGTGCTAGTCCTATTGAAGATGCTGGCCATTATTTTTTTTTAATGCCCATTTTACCGAACCGAACGCATTCGCTTAGTCACTAACACCCGTCCATTTCATCCCCTAAGTGCATCTAAATTACTATTTGGTATACCCGAACGTTCCAACAGCGACAATTATAAACTATTCAGCGAAATACAACGTTATATCAAACGAACAAATAGATTTAGTCGCTAACACACTAAACTTAATGTTTACCTATCAAATAGCTCGTTGCATTCAACCTGATGTTTAGCTGAGCTCGTTGCATTCAACCTGATGTTTAGCTGGTTGGAGTGTGGAGCAATTTAATGAAAAACAATATTTTTGCTAAGTATTGCATTCTTCATAGAGTGGAGCAATATATTCTTTTTATAATCATTTCTTATTATTTGTAACATGTTTGCAGCATATGTACTATTTTGCTGGATGTTATAAGAAAATAATATGTTATAATTTCACAAATTTAATATATACATTGATACTTACCTTATCTTATCCGCAACACAACAAATCGGTTACAGGGAAGGGTCGATTTCTAACGTTGTTAAAACGTGTGACCCAACCCTTTTGCTTTTTAAATGTACACATGATCTTGCTGTTAAAATTTCAATGTATGTTTACATGTAAACATTTAAATGTATTTGAAAGCAATAAAATAGTATTAAACTATTAAACTAAGACCACTAAATTAATGCGCCACATCGGTTATTTTTGACTCGTTGTGAAAGCATTATTACTTGTTACCGATTGTTACTCTGAATATTTTGATAACAAATTACTGCAATGTATTAATTTAAAATTGAAATATCGAAAATCGAGAGCACGCATCATATGACCTACTTTTGACTCAGCAGGCTACGAGTCACTAACTATCGATGCTGCACGCTTTATCGGTTAGTCTGCATGGCTCGTTGCAGATTGACTTGTTAACCGGACTGTATATATTTCCGATTACATAGATATTTAGCTTACAAATATGTATTCGTTACGTACAAATAAATGTGTATTATGATGTCGTATACTAAAGAATAAAAAGCTTATTTTCAAGTTCAAAGGGACTATGTCAACGAAATATTTGCTTCCTATTGCACTATACATTATATCATATTGATAGAAATGCGCTTTACTAAGACATGTGCATTAAATTAATAAAATGATATAATACACAATAAGATATTTGACAACGCAAGCAGCCAGTTCAAAGAGGTCACGAACTAGGACCTGGAAGGGAAATTACGCATTTTAGCATGGAATATTAATGGACTTGTAAGAAAAATCAATGATGCTGACTTTTTAGAATATGTTCAAAATTATGATCTAATTTTACTATCTGAAACTTGGACAAATAGCAAACAATCAATAAATCTCGATATAGATGGATACCCTAGTTTCCATCTGCACGGAAATAAACATTTTGGTACCAAAAAAGGTCGCTATAGCGGAGGACTTGCAATATATTACAGTAAAGAGTTGACAGATAATATATCCGTTGTAGAAACCAACCAAAAAATGGAATAGTGTGGTTAAAACTAGACAATAAGTTGTTTGCTCTAGAGTCAGATATATATTTGTGTCATGCTTATATTCCACCTGTTAATTCAAAAGTTTTAATTGACCAAGATTTTGATTTCTTTGATGCAATAGAAAAAGGAATTGAAAAATATGGACAACTTGGTAAAACATGCATTACAGGTGATCTTAATTCAAGACCAGGTAATTTGTCAGATATTCTTGAATTTGATAAATATCTTGACTCTTTAAAAGATCGAGATACAGAAAATACCAATAACTATTTTTCAATATTATGCAACAATCCAGACATGGTCATTGATAACAATGGAAAAAAACTGATTAACCTATGCAAATCCACTAACCATATAATTGTAAATGGACGTCTTAACAATGAGCAAGAAAATCAATTTACATTCTCGTCAACCCGAGGCATGAGTATAACTGACTATTTAATTGTACATACAAACGATGTCGATCTCGTAAATGAATTTCAAATACTCGACTTGAAAAACTTGTCCGATCACGCAGCTATATATATCTCAATAAAATGTAATACAAAAACTAGAACTATACCACCTGACGAATATACAGAAGAAACTAAGCTTGTTTTCAACGAGAGTTTGGTTGAACAATTTCATGAATCTTTAAAAGAAAATATCAGTTCACTAAATGACTTACATAATGAAAATATAAACCGTGAAATAAATGTATCACAGACTGTATATATGATAATGCGGTCAAAATATTCGGAAAAACAATCAGTTCGAATCACAATCAAAATAACCACAACAAATCACGTTCTCCAAAATGGTTTGATAATAATTGTTACACGACGAAGTAAAATTTCAAACGCGCGCGAAACGTGTTCAACAAATCTAAAACTGATGAAGATAGAAATCATTTTGTAAAAATGAGAACTCTGTACAACAAAACAAGAAAAAAAAAGCTAAAGCTAAATACAAACTATCAGAAGGAAAAAAGCTTGAAAATACCGCTAAATCAAATCCAAAACAATTCTGGAAATCTCTAAAGAAAATGCTATAAACAGACGTCAAACACTGATGACAGTCCAAAACTAGATGACCTGTATACGCATTTTAATAATTTATTAGGCGAACAGCCCACACAAATAAACGACAATATAAATGTCACTGAAACAACAGATAATGATTTAGACAAAGAATTCACCATGAACGAAATAAAAGCTGCCGTTTTCCATCAAAACAATAATAAGTCATGTGGTCCAGACAATATAACTGCAGAAATAATTAAGTCATCATTTAACATATTAGCACCACATTTACCTTTAATATACAATAAACTATTTAAAAATGCCGAATATCCGGAAAGTTGGGGTCTGGGGTATATAGTTCCTATATTTAAAGGCGGGAAATAAACGAAGCAAACAACTATAGAGGTATAACCTTAAATAACATTTTAGCAAAGATATACTCACAACTACTACTTAATCGTCTAAAATTGGACACATAAACACGAAAAAATCATTAACTGTCAGTCTGGTTATCAAAAACGAAAAATTACGACAGACTGCATATTTATACTCCACGCAATAATATCAAAAATAATTAATTCAGGACAAAAATTATACACTGTTTTTATTGATTATCAACAATGCTATGATAAAATCAATCACACACTGCTTTGGCAAAAATTAATGTCAGAAAATGTAAGTTCAAAAATGATAAATGCCCTAAAGGCTATGTACAGTGTCGTAAAATCCGCAAATTAAATTTAATCACAACTTGTATGACCCTATCCTTATACACCAAGGTGTGAAACAGGGTGACTCTAGCTCATCATTGCTGTTCATGATGTTCGTAAATGACATATTGAACCACATAAACACAGACATAGATGACTTATTCACTATTAACGAACTAAAGTTATTTCTAATACTATATGCTGACGACCAGCTTCTTTTTGCAACCTCCCCAACAGCACTACAAACCATGCTTACGGACATAGAGACATTCTGTAACACGTGGAAATTGAAAATTAATACAGCCAAAACAAAAGTTTTAATTTTTGAAAAAGGAACACGCTAACGAATGTTGATATCTTCCAATACGTTGAAAAACTGGAAGTAGTCACTTCTTTCAAATATATCTGGGAGTAAACTTCTTTAAAAATGGTAATTTTTCAATAGAACACAAAAATGTATAACAGACCACGCCTCGAAATCAATGCACCGACTATTCTCAGTGTTCAATAATTACGAGTTTAGCACAAAAAGCAAACTACAACTTTTCGATATACTTGTTGCGTCCGTATTAAATTACTCATCCGAAATGTGGGGAACTGCGCGGGCAAACGATATAGAAGCCGTGCATACAAAAATTTTAAGAAAAATACTATGCGTCAATAAGTCAACAAATCTTAGCGCGTTATATGGAGAATTAGGACGAATGCCATTCAAAGAAATACAGAAAATAAATATTATTAAATATTGGTTTAAACTGATTTCGTCAAATGAAAACAGCGTAATTAAAATAATATATAACATGCTAAAAAACGATGCGAATAACGGTCATACAAACAATCAAAACTGGGCTTGTCACATGAAAACCATTTTCGAACACATTGGCATGTCTGACCTTTGGATTAACCAAAACATAACCGAAGCGCAGTTACTACAATGCAAACAAAGAATACTAGACAGTTATACACAAACCTGGCATAGCGAGGTACACAATTCTCCACGCCTATCTTCTTATTGCTTATTTAAACAAAACTTAACACTAGAAACGCATTTAGACAATGTAAATGAAACAAAATATAAAATCGCCTTAAGTAGGCTCCGGTTGTCATCACATAATCTAGAAATAAAAAGAGGACGATATCAAAATATTGACAGAGAAAATCGTAAGTGTAAAGCTGGCAACATAAACGCAGTAGAAAATGAGTATCATTTCTTGTTAGTCTGTCCAATATATACACACATTAGAAAAAAAACTCCTAAAACAACATTTTTGCAGGTGGCCAACAATTTCAAAGTTTAATAGATTAATGTCCAGCGAAAATAAAAATGAAATAATAAGTGTAGCGAAGTTCATGTATGAAGCAACTAATTTAAGACGCCAATTAGCACGTAATTAAAACATCGTTTACCAGTAAAATTTTAAGTATCCTAGTCATAAACTACGGAACTACTGATTTTTATTTCACGCAAACATGTTTGATTTTTTTTATCATTAAATACTTCCTCCTATTAGTATTTAAATAATATATGAGCAATAATGTTTGTTTCTCTCCAATTATAGGTTTATTCTCTTTACTTCTTGTCAATAAAAATATAATTGTGTTTAACCATTTTATTAGACAATTATACGTTCCACTTCTGCCATTACTTGTAAATATTTATACTTATTTATATTTTGTAGGCTATGAGCTTGTATAAGCTTTATTGCTGAATAAATGTTGTTGTTGTTGTTGTTTGATAAAAACAAATTAGCAAAAAAACCTGAACAAATTAAAACCCCAAGCGGGTATCGAACTCATGACTTGGGAGCCATACGACGAAATGGCAGCGCTTTAACCAACTGCACTATAATGCTTTGTAAGGAGTCGTTTGTAAACTATGATTGTTGTAATGCACACAATTCTAACGTCAAAATGTAAACAGGAAAAGGGCCAAACAAACACAACCCATATTATAAATTGATTTTTATCTCAGAATGCGTACACTCTTATCCCATTATATATACACTGTTATAACCGTTATAATATGCCAGTATTAATATCTAACTTTACTATTTTTTAATGAAATTGCCCCATTGAGGCCCTTTTCGATGAAATGGTCCGTTTAAAGGTGGGAAATTGAACTTCATTCGAACAAATGTTTCCTTTTTAGCAAATATGCGACTTTTGTCGCCAACAGTATTTCTACGCTGTCAGCGTTTTGATTCTTGACTATGATTGGTTGGCTGAATGTAGGTGTGTTTTTATGCAGCATAGAAACAGCAAATGATGCCCTCAAGTTGGTTATGGCTATCCCTTATTTAGAATGTTACACGTTTAGATGCGGTATTTAGTCTAGTCCAAGCCCGGTAATCGTGGCAAACAAAACGTTCTTGTTATGCAATGATTTTTCCGAAGTGAAAACAATTTACGAATATCGATCGCACATGTATGCAAGTTAGTGTGTGTTTGTAAAAACAACGGGCCGGCGCGAGTGAACATAAACAATCTGACAGTGTGATAAACAAAAATGCAAGGTCCTTTATTTAAGGCAAGTGACAAATATTAAACATTACACATATTTAATTGTTATTTAAACGAATAAGCGAGTACATGTACATTATTATAGATACTTTTTATTAGCGATTGTCTACACAAACATTACTGAAATTGGCAACATCAAATAAGTTGTAATAATCAATTCTAAGCGGCAGGCATATCGCCCACTGAAAGACAGAATGGGCTATCAGCCTTTTTAGCGCATATTCTGATCACTAATTCGTGTTTTCGTGTGATATTTTAGCGTTACCAGTGGCGGCTACAGTCGGTTGCTTCCGGCGCTCTTACACTCCAAAATTTCGAGTGTGCACAGAGTCGTTTCTGGTACACATTGTAAGTTTACAAACAAAAATTAAGTTCAGTTAAGAAACATACAGAATATCGTAAGTGACCTATTTTATAGAAACGCTACTACATTTATGTTTTGCATTTACGCATGATTGTTAAACGTAAGTTATTAAAAAGGGGGCATCGGAATGATACAATGCACATATACGTTTTGTACATATACACATGTGTGTCCGAATAACATAATATCAAATATTCAATATTAAATACAAATCTTAAAAACATAATACAAAACTATATTCTTTCATGTGAATTATGGTATATTTATTTTTAAATAAAAAAGTATGTCCCTTTTTCATGTGCTTACATATAATTAATATAAAACGAATATATTTTCCTTCCTTGACATGGGCCAGAGCTTTCAATCTAAATCCTACAGTCCATTTTAGCTGAAGGTCCATATAATGGCTCTTGGTTATTCTGTTGTTGTTTTTTCATTTTATTAAGTTTTTTTAAACGTGAATAAAAATCTGGTATATTATTGTGACGCCCGCCTGATAACATAACTGTTTGGTCCGAAAGTTAAGCTCGCATCATCAGACTGGTAACAACGATCATCCACCTTCTGCCGCTTAGCGCAACAATTTGGTACTGTACCAAATACCGTACCTGGGGATGTTGGAGTTCTCGTACCACTGCAACCTGCTCGTGCCACTACAATTTCGTACCACTCTTGGAGACTTCATACCACACATGGATCTATGTGGGCATACATGTCCACACTTATTGCTCGGGCAATGGTTTCTAACCAGAACAGAACAGAACAGAACTGAAGTTCCGCGGGTAAACAACCTAACATCATCATCGTCCACACTAATTATTACCAGCATACTGACGACGTACCAGTGTATGCCAGAATTTAATTACAATAACATACTGATATACACATTTATTCCAGATAAAAAATAATATTTTTAAACATACTAAAGTAGTGATAGACACGTTAATTATAACAAATGAAAATAACAAACATACTAATGCCGTACAATTTATTCCAGAAAATTATAATCATAAGCATACTAATGCAATACATAACAAAATGAAAATCATAAAATAACATCATGAACAAATTAAACATGACATTCATAATTAAATTCATATGATAAAATTGGACACATAATAGCAATCAAATTTATATTTTATAAATGTATACACTATACAGTATACGGAAGAGGGAAGATATCGCATAAGTTTTCGGACAGTGTATGTTTCGGACACCCCCAAATCGGCCGGAATAATAAATATTTTATGCTAAAATATTTTGTCGGACATTTTCTATAGCATGATTTAATTACCAGCAGCTATGTTTAAGGACATATACTCGTTGGCAAATGTTTGCCCAAATATAATGTAGTTGTTCACTGCCGTCCATTAGGAGTTCACTCTGCCTTGAAGGTGTTACAGTGACATGGATCGCCACAAATACGTTTCAGTAGACAGGATTCCCAGGCGTGTATTCAGTCGTGCGTGAATCGGAAACGGGACAATTTGCCGCCAAAATCAGTCTGCCTCAGACGTTTGGAGGAAAGAGACGAGTTGATGGTGTACATAATATGTAATGGTTTGTCAAGCGTTCCATGCATCACAAGAATCGACAGAACTTTTAGTGTAAGCAGTAAGTATAGTAGCCAAGTTACTTTTATTCTATGTGTTTTATGTATTTAATTGAATGTATTCTGCTATGCAAATTATTAATGAACACGTGCATTGCCGCCATCTTGAAATATTATTTGGAATACCAAATCAAAACGCTTACAGCGTAGAAAGAAGGTTTGCGACAAATGAAATTAAAAGCATGTGAATCACGCCGTAGTACCTTCTCCTTATCAGCGAATGCACCACTTTCAAGCGAAGACGAAAAAGGAAAGAGGATGGGTTTGTATGTATTAGTTTTTATACGTTTTTGCTTTGATTTCCAAAAATATAATATTATATGAAGATGTCAGAAGCAATAAAGAGTCATCACAGAAAATATAAAGTTACAGAACCGTATATTTTCCAAGGAAAGCGATTTAAAATCGAACATTATGTGTGTTCAAGGTATTTTGTCAAGTTTATATAGTTTTATCGCAAATAGCAAAAATCGAAATTGACAGACTTTTTGCGCATTGTTCCACCAGTAACCACACCAATTTTCAGAATTGTTCATTGTTTTATAGTAGAGATATATCATGGAAGTACCAGTTCTCAAACCTCAAAGGATGTTTTACATGTTTTAGAAAATTTACACTGTATTATGTTGCCACCCTGCTATTTAAACTGTCATGGCGGCCTAAAAATTGCTTACCTATTCTCGAACCCACAGCTATAAATAACGAACACATGGTGTATCACATGATTATCACGTGTCTTTCCAATGCAGCCGATAGGGGAAATCAAAGGGGAGTTTTTCTTTCAGAAAAATACTTTTAATTTAAGAAATATGTACATTTATTTGAAATGCATAAAAGGTCATAGAGTTTTCAATAAGATTGTTTAAAAAAACAAAATTATAATAGTAAATATATGTTTTTGTTGCATATTTCCGATAAATTTGCTACAATTGTACAGATTGTTTAACATAGCACCGGTACACATAATCTGATGATGTCATATGCACTTTGCTTACATGTAAACAGCGCACGAACGAAAGGTTCGAAAATAGGTGAGGTTCGAGAATAGGTACCAACACGATAATGTCCTGTGATGACCGATACTTGTTGATTACATTTAATGTTTCGAAATTACAATATTGTTCACACAGTAGCATGTTTTATGTTATTATATTATTATATATTTATTTATATATAAGCGGCAATATAAAACATTATTTTCAAGGAATAATTCTTGCATACCGATACTCTATATGTATGTTTGAGAGCCGTCTGTAATGGATTTGATAATGCCAATATATGTCTGTTACACGAAATATCAAATGCCTTCACTTGACTGCATGTAGAGGCGCACGTACAGACGAACACACATGCCTCGGGTGCATAATATGAGAAACAATAGATGTGTGATGTGTCTAAATGAATATTTAATGATAAATTTGTGACAAATGCTTTAATTTGTAACTACATGAAATTTCGCTGATCACTGGTGCCGGTGAAAACATGAAATCGCTGATAACTGGTACCATTTTTTGTACACCCACTCACTTCAGGACGTTATATCTCTACTATAAAACAATGAACAATTCTGAAAATTGGTGTGGTTACTGGTGGAACAATGTGCAAAAAGTCTATCGATTTAGATTTTTGCAAAATAAGCAATTTTCGGCGATAAAACTATAAACTTTACAAAATACCTCGAAAACACATAATGTTCGATTTTAACTCGTCTTTTCTTGGAAACTATATGGTTCTGTACCTTAATATTTTCTGGGATGACTCTATTGCTTCTGACATGTTTATATAATATTATTTGTTTGCAAATCAAAGCACAAAATGTATAAAAAACAATATATACAAATCCACTGTCTCTCCTTTTTCGTCTTCGCTGGAAAGTGGTGCATTCGCTGATAAGGAGCCGGTACTACGGTGTGTGAATTATGTGTGCATTTTTTTGCTAAAAACTGAACATTTGTTTCTATGAAATTCAATTTCCCACCTTTAAACTTTATAAAATGGCTCTTTATTCAATAGTATACGACATCATAATAATTGCAACCACCTATTTTTTTAAATGCTGAAATTCACTCAAAGTGTACATTTTCTGATGGCCTGGGACATAAGGATTAGGAAAACATCTAGTTTACCACTATATACCTGGACAGAAAATTCTCTGAGAATCTAAAAGATGGCAAAAGTCACTCCTGAAAAATGCCTTTTTTTAAATGTCTGACCCGCATATATTTTCCCAAGTTAAATACATAAAGCATGTTCAAATAATGTTTTATGAATCAGTTTGTGGTGTAATTGTATGATCTGATTGTATCTGCCATCTTCTGGACTCGACGTCATTGTGTGTTATGGCACAATCTTTCCTTGACAGTCACAAAAAGTATTGACAAAATACAGTATACATAATAAGCAAATGAACTGTCTCACTCTTTGTGTGTTTGTTTGTTGTTTATTGAGGTTTTATTATAATAAAGGATGAATATTATTGTTAAAAGGAGGCATTAGGTTACCCTAAAGCCAGTTCCTTTCTAAAGAATTGGTGTTAGACCATGTAAAATTGCCCCACCCTCTTCTATTTTAAAAAACTGTTTGTTTTTTTATTTGATAAACATCATAATTATTATGCTTCAAGTGAATATTTTCAGTATACAAAATGCCTTTTATCTGACAGTATAATAGTATTGAAATAATTAAGATTCAATAACAACTTGTATATAATAACTAATATTATAATTATTATATATTACAATTATTAATTTTTTCCTAACACCTTTCTACAGAACTCTAGAATAAACAATAATAAAAATCATGCATTGTATACATTCATAAAAACATGATGTCTGGTCTTTTGTAAATTTAAAAGTTTTTGTCTGTCATAAGCTTCAAAACAAGTGGTCCCTGTTCTTAATAGTATTCATTAATTAAAGTACTTAGTTACATTATTACTGGTAGTCATATATTATAGGACTTATGTAATTAAAAAAAACAACATAACAAATCACAGAACTAGTCAATGCAGTTGCCTCTTTTCATAAGAAGTTGGTCAAATGTACCCAAATAATGGGGTTTCCATTTAAAGCAAACACGTAAAATTATTTATCTTCAGACTTGATCAATTAGCTGTCACAAGTTAAACAGTATTAAACAGCAAACCTTCATCGTTATATAAATACTAACAGATAATCTAAATGTAAACCTAGTTAACTACTCCCCACTTCCGACCAGTACTTGTTTAACAACCAGAGTTACTAAAAATGTCCTGTCAGGGATCTCACTAGGATTTTAAAATAGGAGTCCTGGGACTCCGTCCCCCTAAAAATTATGAATCCCAAATAGAAAAAAAAAATTTAAAGTTAAGTATGTGACGCGCAAGAGTGAATGGAATTTTTACAATTTATACAATATATGACAGTTATAAATAAAATAATAATAATAATGTTATTACTATTATTATTTGGGTATGTAATTAAAACAATATTTTTGTACCAGTAATTAATTTTAAAACAGGTAAATTCTGGACAATAAGCAATTGATGGTCTAAACTTGTTGACTGATTCGTTATGTGTAGGCCTAGTAGACAGTTATGATGCGGTGATTACAGTATAACAGGCAGGTACCAAAGCATAAGTTACTGTCAAGTAGAGTAATTGTGAAACAAGTTAATAAGACAATAATGTAAAAAAGGAGCAATTATTGGTGATATTAAACACCAAAATATGTGTTTGCATGTGTTTTACAAATGTTTGTGATCGGAAAAGTCGGCGACGAACATTTTCGCGAGGTCGCGAAAATATGTGACATTGCACAATTTTGTACTTAAATTACCACCAGTATTGTTAATTAATGTCTTATCATATGTGTTATTTACTAGAAACTTCCTTTATGTATGATTATTGATCGATGCTTTTATATTCCTGTCAAAATTCAGCCCTAGATTTTCGTATAAAATTTATGTCATAAAAAAATCTCAAATCACCGTATTACTGAGATTTAGTTGTTATTCATTAAATTTGATTGGCAATATAAATTAATGAAATCAGCTGAAGCTGTTTCTCACTCATTTTAACAATGCTGTTTGTTTCAATTTGTCAACTATATTCTACTTGTTCTTAATTGAGGACGCCTTTTGTCACATTTCGGCGATTTAGCACATTCTGATTGACTTGTTGATTAAAGCACATCAATGAGTGACAAATGTAATTTACCAATGAAAATTAACAGTAACTGTCTAGAATGCTGTGGGTGGAGCTAAGGGACTGCTGTGGGCAGAGCGAAAGCACAAAGACTTTGACAGCTGCAGTGTGTACTGGGGCCAATATTGATTGTTATCGCGACTACTGCCGAGTTTACTGCAGGCACTCATGTAGGTGTTAAATAACGGTATACGCAGTAAGCGAAAAAGCATGCGTCTCAAGGACTCTTTGCATGGGTTTGACAATATTGATTGTTATTGTGACTACTGCCGGGTTTACTGCAGGCACTCGTGTATGTGTTAAATAACGGTATACGCAGTAAGCGAAAAAGCATGCGTCTCAAGGACTCGTGGCATGGGTTTGACATGAGTCTTTTTGAAAAAATATGCGTCATAATACGCTCGATTGTGCGTTTCCGAGATCCCTGCCTGTTATTGTCAGCTGGGTAATCCTACAATGATGGGAGCGAATCTGCCAGTACGAATATATTGGGTACGAATCATCGAGCAATAAATTATCAATGTTTATGCAGATTTTTCAACAAATACATGGTATTATTAAAAAAAATAAAATGATGTTGATGAATACCTGAGGTTGGCATTAACAACTTGTCTAATAAATCAAGAACACTGGGTTTCTTTTTTTGCCGTGCTGTGCTACGGCAAAAACAGAATGGCACCATTGTCCCAAAGTCGGTGTTAAGTCTGTTGGGAAAGTCACAAAATACAATATGAATACATGCATGGTGTTAAGTCTGTTGGGAAAGTCACAAAATACAATATGAATACATGCATGTATACGTAAAAAGCTGTTGTAATTTATTGCAGAACACATTAATTGACTTAAAAATGGCAAAATCACAAAGGTATATATCTGCTTTCTACAAAATATTAATATTCAAAAATTTTACTTTCACTGTCGGATGCTGAATATTTATTGTTTGACCTAGTTTAAGTCAAATAGCGCTTATTTGGGCATTGCTCTGCCCACTTATGCAAATTTTTCATATGGATAATCTCCTGTATATTCGTAGTAAAGTGTGGAAAACAGCCCTATATTTTCCAGTCACTTTGGCCCTAACACCGATTGCGCAATAATTTGCCTAGCAGGTGCGCGGTGATCGCTAATAATAAAAACTAATTTGTAAGTAACGAACATATATTTTTCGAGCTAATTATTTAATGCAACTAGAATTATATACATGCCGTATAACAAGTCGACAGTTAACAATCGGCAACGAGTCATGCAGAATAACCGATGAAGCTTGGTAGTTATAGCACAAACATATTTCAAGCTTATTATCTATAGCAAATGGAATTATATACATGCCATATGACAAGTAAATAGTTGCCATATCTGGAAAGAGCCATGCAGAATAACCGATGATGCGTGGAAGTTACAGCAGGAGCATCAATTGTTAGTGATTCGTAGCCTATCGAGTTGAAATAGGTCATAACAATGCCTGCTCGCGATTTTTCATTCCACAGTTTGAAATTAATACATTGCGGTAATTTGTTGTCAAAATATTCAGAATTAGAACCGTTAACAAGCAACAACGAGTCAAAAATATCTGATGTATTTCGGTTACATACAAGCAGGGATCATATTATTTTCGGTTTTGTCAGTCTGAGACCGATTAGGCTTGAAAAAGACCGATTGATATGCCTAGTATACAGTCAGAACAGTTTTCTTAAATTATCCAGTCACTATAGAAATCGTGATTAAGCCCCTGATTGCAGTACACAACACGCACATTTATATGGCCTCAGGACTGATCGACTTTCCAGAGAATTATTATCCCTGCATACAAGTAAATAGCGAAAATAAGGGTGTCGTTAGTTTGACGTAACTTTTTTAGTAATTGACTGTTTTTTGAAACTGTAGATCGAATTGTAATAAATTAACCAATAACTGTTGCATACTTTTGGGGATTAAAAATTTACATAATTGTTTACATAAGCGGTTAAATTAAAGTTATAAACATATCTTCGACATACACTCTAGAAATGAACATAATTATGAACACGTTTACTCATTGTATCAGAATGTTATATTCATTCACAAAATGAAATAACTATATTGTTTAGCCTACATAATCGGCGCTCTATAAATAGCAATTACAATGCTACAATTCAGGGGGACGACAGTCGGTCACAACGTACAATGTTGCCTGTTAAGCTCGCAAGCGCAAAATATAAAGTGGTAAATTTCTGGTATTTTTCTGATAAATAAGCAAAACAAATATTAGCAAATTTGATTGAGCTTCCACTTCCTATTATTTTATGATTGTGTAAAAATATTATTGTACGCTGTAACCGACTGTCGTCCCCGTGAATTAATTCTCGCGAGTACGACTCCAGCAGGAGAATCATTCTAAAAATAGCGCGCGGTAAAGCTGTGTTAATACACACCCATCAATTAGCGTCTGGAGAATCCTAAACCCGAGAATTGCAATAAATGGGGAATTCATAAACTTACTGCTCATTCATGCCCGCTATTATTTTCTGACAATGTTACTTTGTTAAATTTGCCTGACAAATTCATGTATCAGTTATGTTTACGTAAATTAATAGTATAAAGCTTATTCATGTATCACTGGTGAAACACGGGGCGGTATATGATCGATTTATTTACGGTACAGATATTAATAATTATTGAGTTTATCTCAAATTAATTTTGGGGTCCGATACTTATTCTTATAGTGTCCGAAAAATCTCGTGTCCGAGAAGTCTTCTTAGTAGGGACCGAAAAATCTGGGGTCCGAGAAGTAACCTTAGTAGGAAACGAAAAATATGGGGTCTGTGAAGTCACAGCTTGGTCCTCTTGTATTTTATTTTGGGCAAAAAAATGACATCGCAATATTAATTTCTACTTTGATTGACTTTTTTAAAGACATTTCTTGTTTTTGCTGTTTGGAAGAAGAACCCTTTTAGTTTTCCTGCTACTGACAAGTAGTCTGCAAAGAAGAGAAGTATTTTTCTGCGAAGTATTTTTCTGCGAAGTATTTTTCTGCAATACCTGTTTTAGAATTACCCTCTCAAAAGTCTTTTGGCTTCAGCCAACGGTCTAAAAATCAAAATGAATATTTTGATGAATTTGTCAATGTAGTAAAACCGAGCATCTATAAACATATAAAACCAGTAGCTGAATAAATTTAAACACGCGCATCGAGAATTATTCTTTTACCAAAGTGTAATGGTCTCTCCTTGAAGTGAATGTCATTAAATAACTCGTATGTTTACAGTATTGCTCATCATTTGTCTTCAAAAGTGCTATGCACTGTTTTTAACCAAATTTTTTGAAGAAAAATTTCGGTTATTAGATGGGGTATGTCGTTGGGCGGGCGGGCGACGTCAACTTTTCATTTCCGCTCTCTAACTCGAGAACGAATTGAGCTATTGTAATAAAACTTCATACATAGATACCTTATATAGAGACCTCGCTTGGGATTGCATATGGGGTGGGTTGGGTCAAGGTCACTGTTACTAAAAATAGACAAATGGTTTCCGCTCAATAACTTAAGAACGCATTGATATATTTCACAACCAACCACACATTTTGTTAGCTCGGCTATTCACCAAATAGTTCGAGCTATACTACTCACCGTTCGTCGCCGTCGGCATAGGCGTAATGCTCGGTCTGGTTAAGGTTTGCCTGCAACAAGTACATACCTCTGTAACTGCTACAGATATTCAACTGAAACTTCACATGTATCTTCGAGGTCATTATGTGACCAAGGCTCATAACTCAGACCTGTAATTTAGCAGAATTGTGCCCCTTTTTGTACTTAGAAAATCCAGATTAAAGTTTGCGTCCAAGAACTCCATATCTCTATATCTACTACAGATACTCAGTTAAAACTTCACACATGTCTTCAGGGTCATTATATAAGGTCACTGGCCAAGGCCCATAAATGTTACCAACATTTTAGCAGAATTATGCCTCTTTTTTGTACTGACAAAGGCGTACAACTCCAACAAAACGATTCGAATAGTCGAGCAGTCTGTCCTGAGACAGCTCTTGTTAAGCTTTATGGTTGGCATGAAAATAGTCTAGGAGGGAGATGATCTATCAATCTTTACCGATGTACCTTGGCTGCAGTGAACCACTGAAGTTATCTGCAGTATGCACCAGGTTGGTTACAGGCAATGTGGGACTGTTGCTGACCTTTGATAGGTAAGAATTGTATGCCTTCCAAGGCAGTGTCCTCACCATATGATGGTGTGCAATTGTATGTGTGTTTAACTTTGAATATCTTGTGCTTTAAGTGTACACGACATTGTGATTTTGTTGTTTTGTCTGTCCGTTTTATGGTTAGTTGAGAAATGTGTCCTGCGTATGTAAAGCTGTGGTTACACTGGTTTATACAAACAAAAACATAAAAGGCACTTATGAGGTGTTACAAGTTCTACTTAACATTTACAGTTTAATTTAGAGATTCTAACACGCGCACAAATGCATTGTGAACAATTAACGTAGTATTTTATAAGCAAATGGTATTTGAACAACTTGAAATATAGATCTTTGTGTACATATTCCGTACGACAAAACTAGCCGAAATGTTTGTGCTTTATGTAGAAATTGTATGCAGCGTGTCGAATGCTATCAGTGAAAAGTCTCATTTAATTTGCGTTACAATGATACTCATCATGTGAACAAAGCTAGTGTTTGTAAACAGCTTTTCTTGGCAGTTAAGTAGCCGGGCCGGCTAGCTCAGTTGGTAGAGCGCTGTACTACAAATCCAAGGATCGCGGGTGCGATTCCCAGCCCGGCCACATAACTTGTGTGGGGATTGGTCATGAAATTATTTCTACGGCCATTATCCCCCTACCTCTGATTCAAGTAGGGCAGTTGTCAGTTACTGGCATAAGTATGTGCACTTAGTACTGGTAAACCAGCTTACCCAGGAAAAGTGTGAGTAGGTTAACTGACCACCGTTGTATGACTGAAATACTGTTGAATACGGCGAAAAATCCCAACAAACAAACAAACAAAACAAACAAACTTGGCAGTTAAGTGTTTTTGCAATAAACAGTATCCAACTAACCTAATGTTCCAAATGTGGGTTTTATACCAATGTTAATGCCAAGAAAAGATTGTATGATGACCGTTTTAATTTTCAGACTGAATAAGGTCACTTTCACCTTTGTGTGGCTTTAAATGTGATATTTGCTGTTTTCTGTTTGAATTGGCCATCATGTGCTGCTTATGTAAACACACTACTGGCTGTTTGAATTGGCCATCATGTGCTGCTTATGTAAACACACTGTTTTCTGTTTGAATTGGCCATCATGTGCTGCTTATGTAAACACACTGTTTTCTGTTTGAATTTGCCATCATGTGCTGCATATGTGAACACACTGTTTTCTGTTTGAATTGGCCATCATGTGCTGCTTATGTAAACACACTGTTTTCTGTCTGAATTGGCCGTCATGTGCTGCTTATGCAAACACGCTGTTTTCTGTTTGTATTGGCCGTCATGTGCTGCTTATGTAAACACGCTGTTTTCTGTTTGAATTAGCCGTCATGTGCTGCTTATGTAAAGACGCTGTTTTTTGTTTGAATTGGCCGTCGTGCTGCTTATGTAAACACGCTGTTTTCTGTTTGAATTTGCCGTCATGTGCTGCTTATGTAAACACGCTGTTTTCTGTTTGAATTGGCCTTCATGTGCTGCTTATGTAAACACACTGTTTTCTGTTTGAATTGGCCATCATGTGCTGCTTATGTAAACACACTGTTTTCTGTTTGAATTGGCCATCATGTGCTGCTTATGTAAACACACTGTTTTCTGTTTGAATTGGCCATCATGTGCTGCTTATGTAAACACACTGTTTTCTGTTTGAATTGGCCATCATGTGCTGCTTATGTGCGAAATGCTGGCTGTTCAGTGCTTCAGTAGAGGTTGTTTGTAACATTCATCAGAGCTCCAGATAACAGGTTTAAGTGTCTAACTACCCTTGAAAATATTGCAAATACCCTTTAGCAATTGTAAGTAGGGGTTACTAGTACAGAAAATTAAAGTGGGGCTACTGGTCAAAATTGAAAATCTTTTTTATATTTAAACAAAAACAACAACACATTTTCGTTCTGCAATCAAGTTTCTTAATGTATCTAATTAAACACTACTGGTACTTTACAATATTTACATGCTGATTTATATCCTCCACACTTAATATCATGGGTTAAAATACTCTTTTAAGCCCACTCCTATCTGAAGCTCTGAAAATACCCTTTACAATTCTCCAATACCCATTAAAGCTAATGGTCAGGGGGTAAAATACCCTTTGACAAAAGAGGTCAGGGGGTACAGTACCCTTTAGCATCCTTATCTGGAACCCGGACTCGTTAATAATGGACCATATATTGAATCACAAAGAGAAAAATAGTCTCTAAAACTTTTATGCTAAATTTCCCGATGGGAAAACAGTCTGCAGTTGTTTTCATGTTCATGAATCCTAGTGTATAATCATTTGTCAAAATATTTAGACTGTATATAGTTTTTATTTTCTTTCTTGCTATTTGTTTATTGTAAATAGCATAATGATCATTAACTATTTATCAATTAATGAATTTATTTAAATACACTATAGACAAACACACATTTTGGTGTCATTTAGGAATATTATTTTTAAAGCACTTTTTAGCTCGACTTTTTGAAGAAAAGACGAGCTCTTCTATTCGCTACAGCTTCAGCATTTGCGTAGGCATCCGGGTCAGGTTAAAGTTTTTGGTAAGCTAGTTTCTCAGGAAAGGCTTGAGGGATTTCATCCAAACTTTAAATATTTGTTCTCCATATTAAAATGAACCTTGTTTGAAATTTGTCAAAATTACGGGCTTTTACACTTAAAAAGTTTACATGTAAACTGTTTGGATAGGTTAAAGTTTATCAGTAAGCTAGTTTCTCTGGACTGGCTTAAGGGATTTCATTCAAACTTAAAGCACTTTTTCCTCATATTGAAATGAACCTATATGCCAATTTTGATAACTCTAGTTTGTAATTTGTCAAAATTAAGGGCCTTTTTATACACACACAAACTCGAGAATGAATCTTCATACATAGATACCATAAAGTAGTACTTTACTTGGGATTGCATTGGTGTGGGTTTGATGGGGTCAAGGTCACTGTTACAAAAAAACAACAACAGTTTCTGCTCAATAATTTCAGAACAATATATAAATATTGACTTCCTTGATGGTGACAGTGCGTCTTGTCAACCCGAGGCAACACTGTTGACGAGACGCACCGTCGCCCTCAAGGAAGTCAATATTTATTTTATTATACCAAACAAAATCAAAGTAAAGAAATCAATTACTTCAGTTTAATATTTACAGAAATATAAACAAATCAAACCTCTACATGAACTGATATAAATCATGAACTTAAGAATGTTCAGAATCAAACTCTCACAACAAAATATGCTATTGTTACAATCTCAAACTTTTTCAACGCTGGTTACATACCACTAGCATGTATAGCATGGTCACATTCTCCCCCTCTTTCTAAAAAGTCAGCCTGACTTTTAACCAACTACAGTACTATACCAACACAACTACAAATATTCTATCTAGATACAATACTGAACTAGACTATTTTGGGTATACAGAAACTATAAAAAAAAAAAAATGTGTGTAAAATGATTAATACCATGTATAAACGCACAAAAGTGTATGAACACGCACAGTAATCAAATACTATGTAACATTTTAGACACTTCTAGTCTGCAAAGTACTTAAAAGCACACCTAAAAATGATAAAGTTGGATCATAATAGTTTTACCCCAATACCCCAATTTCTTCAAATGCTGAATTTGTTATTCTTTGCGTGTAATCTAACCTGTAAATATATTAAAAGAGGTCGTAATGGTGTTGTGAATATGGTGTCCGCCTTGCGACTGGGAGGTCCCTGGTTCGATCCCCACTCAGGGAGCGATCTTACGATCTTTCCAAAGCCAGTAAGTACTGGTTCTTCCCAGGAAACAGACTTGAGATTTTCTATAAGCCTAAAGCTTTTGATGCAATCACGCTAAAATCTATAGGTTTAACCTAAATATATTGATACCCATTTTTGATACCTATGGTTATGAGAAATGAAATGGATAATGTTGCCAAGTTGTTTAAAAATAACTGAATGAAACGTTGTTTTTTTGGTGGACAACTGTTTCTAAGGTGACTCCAGATGATCTCTGTTGCATTAAAATCTGGATGGTGTGGTGGAGGAAAAGGAACTTTATGACCATTTTGTCTTGTCAGTTCGTCGTTGGAATATGATTGGGCCGGGCCCATGGGTGCAAGCTTACTCTTAACAGCTGTGAACTTGGAATTGCCTCATCAAATGGAGTCATGCCTGCAAATCTGAATGAAATTAATAAAAAATATTGTAGTTCAAATATGTTTAAAATTTAACTTTATCAATAATCATATTATGTACAAGTTATCTAAAGTTGAAATATTCCTATATATCTTCTGGCCAGATGATAGAGATCGGACATTTATCTGTATGCATTGAGTGGTAGCTTGCATTGTCCATTAAGCTGGCAAACAGTCAGTCCAGATTAGGCAACACTGCATTGAGTGGTAACTTGCATTGTCCATTACACTGGCACACTGTCAGTTCAGATTAGGCAACACTGCATTGAGTGGTAGCTTGCATTGTCCATTACTCTGGCACACCGTCAGTCCAGATTAGGCAACACTGCATTGAGTGGTAGCTTGCATTGTCCATTACACTGGCACACTGTCAGTCCAGATTAGGCAACACTGCATTGAGTGGTAGCTTGCATTGTCCATTACACAGGCATACTGTCAGTCCAGATTAGGCAACACTGCATTGAGTGGTAGCTTGCATTGTCCATTACACTGGCACACTGTCAGTCCAGATTAGGCAACACTGCTTTGCGTGGTAGCTTGCATTGTCCATTACACTGGCACACTGTCAGTCCAGATTAGGCAACACTGCTTTGAGTGGTAGCTTGCATTGTCCATTACACTGGCGCACCGTCAGTCCAGATTAGGCAACACTGCATTGAGTGGTAGCTTGCATTGTCCATTACACTGGCACACTGTCAGTCCAGATTAGGCAACACTGCATTGAGTGGTAGCTTGCATTGTCCATAACACTGGCACACTGTCAGTCCAGATTAGGCAACACTGCATTGAGTGGTAGCTTGCATTGTCCATTACACCGTCACACTGTCAGTCCAGATTAGGCAACACTGCATTGAGTGGTAGCTTGCATTGTCCATTACACTGGTTTACTGCGAGTCCAGATTAGGCAACACTGCATTAAGTGGTAGCTTGCATTGTCCATTACACTGGTTTACTGCGAGTGCAGATTAGGCAACACTGCATTGAGTGGTAGCTTGCATTGTCCATTACTCTGGCACACCGTCAGTCCAGATTAGGCAACACTGCATTGAGTGGTAGCTTGCATTGTCCATTACACTGGCACACTGTCAGTCCAGATTAGGTAACACTGCATTGAGTGGTAGCTTGCATTGTCCATTACACTGGCATATTGTCAGTCCAGATTAGGCAACACCGCATTGAGTGGTAGGTTGCATTGTCCATTACACTGGCACACTCTCAGTCCAGATTAGGCAACACTGCATTGAGTGGTAGCTTGCATTGTCCATTACACTGGCACACTGTCAGTCCAGATTAGGCAACACTGCTTTGAGTGGTAGCTTGCATTGTCCATTACACTGGCGCACCGTCAGTCCAGATTAGGCAACACTGCATTGAGTGGTAGCTTGCATTGTCCATTACACTGGCACACTGTCAGTCCAGATTAGGCAGCACTGCATTGAGTGGTAGCTTGCATTGTCCATAACACTGGCACACTGTCAGTCCAGATTAGGCAACACTGCATTGAGTGGTAGCTTGCATTGTCCATTACACCGTCACACTGTCAGTCCAGATTAGGCAACACTACATTGAGTGGTAGCTTGCATTGTCCATTACACTGGTTTACTGCGAGTCCAGATTAGGCAAAACTGCATTGAGTGGTAGTTTGCATTGTCCATTACACTGGTTTACTGCGAGTCCAGATTAGGCAACACTGCATTGAGTGGTAGCTTGCATTGTCCATTACACTGGTTTACTGCGAGTCCAGATTAGGCAACACTGCGTTGAGTGGTAGCTTGCATTGTCCATTACACTGGTTTACTGCGAGTCCAGATTATGCAACACTGCATTGAGTGGTAGCTTGCATTGTCCATTACACTGGTTTACTGCGACTCCAGATTAGGCAACACTGCATTAAGTGGTAGCTTGCATTGTCCATTACACTGGTTTACTGCGAGTCCAGATTAGGCAACACTGCATTGAGTGGTAGCTTGCATTGTCCATTACACTGGTTTACTGCGAGTCCAGATTAGGCAACATCATCTCTACCTTCCATTTTGTAAAATTAGTGCCATTCATTTCAGTATGATAGTTGCCTGTGGATGTTTCTTATACATATTTTATTAGCTACCTAGCTGTGCACCAAGAGCTCGAAAATAGTATATACACTAATTTTCAAATCAAACATATCAAGCGAATGTGACCTGGTTTAAAGGTAGTAATGCAATGCAGTTTGTTTATCTGTTGTCGCCAGGTGGTTAAAAGTGTGCAGTCAGTCCTTTACTCAAATCTGTGACCTCTCGCTTACAGGGCGAGTGCTCTTTCGATTTAGCTAACAGGGCCGCCTACACAGGTTATCACCAATCCCGCTTATGTTCGGTACCATGACACAGTTTTACAGGCATATATTCTCCACCGGTAATCATGTTATCGTTTTTGAGCACATGGACAAATTAATAAAGTGGTTGAAAGCATAGCGTGTGTAGTCAACCATTAAGGTATTCAACCCATAATACTCAATGTCTAGAACACCACAAATCATATTATTTTCTTGAAGGGCATTCATATCTGGACTCGTCTGCAAAATTTTGGGAGATTTTCCGTTTGGTTTGTCAGATATAGTTTTTTAATTACCATACCCCCTCTTTTGCTAAACATATCAAAAACTGAAAAGCTATAGGCATCTTTACAAGTGAAATACTGTAGTAATATTTCATAAACTTCATATAAATAAACATTTATGAATGGTATATTGAACACATATTATGAAAATAATCAACAATTATTCTTGAATTAATGTATATGGAAGTAATATGTACTCGTATTGCTAATTATATTTATGATCAATGAGAATTTTCCTGTTCTATTTCTTGAAAGCCATATATGTGATAAACTTGCTTATTTTATGCATGTTCTGAATCTAAAGCATAATATATTTTATACTTGGACTATAAGCTATACATAAACTTTACGATGCAAATTTGAAAAATTAAAACAGTTTTTAACACTACCCCCCATATGCTGGATTCTTTTTCAGAGATACCTTTTTACAATATTTTTTAATAATTATTGAGAACCTAAGAAAGATACTCCCATAAAACTTTAAAAAGTTCTTAGATACAAAATACAAGCAATATATAAAATTTGTTCCATAACTTTTGAACATAAAACATTAAAATTAAACTGTGTTTCATCATTGTATATTCTATTATAAACAATATTTATTCAAAAAGTCTTGAACACATAATCTAGAATATGAACAAAAGAGTTGAATTAACAACATTTACAATTACTACATTTTATAAATGAAATAAATATAAATTTAATAGACAGAACCAATATGTGCTGCATTAACACATTTTCATCTAAAAAAATTTAACGTTCCAGGCCATGTCCATCATGAACTTTACTGGGTGAAAAAAATGAGTGTTTTTAAAAAAAATCCGCTAATTTGTGTTATACAAGTTTCTAACGTCCTTTTTGCAACTGTAATATAGGGCTTCCCATCCATTATATTTACATGTTAACTACTAAATAAATTGCCCGTGCCTTCACAGTTTAATTGTTTCGTGTGTACATAGTCTGGAGCCATCAATGTCCTCTGCCGTAGTATATTTTATCACGTCCGTATTGCTAGAAGATCCAGATAATAAATGTCTCTGGCCTTCTCATTTTTGAACATCAGCTGGTTACGCCCAGCTGTTGATGAACATGGGAATGCGGCTGCCATTTGCGATGCCTCTAGTTGAACATGGCAGCGTGGTCGCAATTCAACGTGTCGCCGATCGTACTAGATGTGTGTTTACTTTTCTGAACAGCAGCATCACTGAATATAGTTTTCAGTACCCCATTTTATAGTAGTTCCTACTTACAGACATATATTAATTAACACAACAATCCTTGCTTCAATAATTGGTTATATGACACCGATGTCAGTTGAGCAAATGTTGAATTTTTCGACATGTTTTAGTAACCAACGTATGAAGTTATGTTGTTATAACACATAAAGACAAAGCAAAATTAATGGAATTGGCAATATGGAAATTGAAACATAATTAAATCATTATGTCAAAACATAGAACTGTGTTAAATAAGCTTGAAACCTAAAACATCATTGTAGTACTGGCGCAGTGCCTAAATCCGCCACTTGCCTAAATCCGCCACCCGATCCGAATAAGCGCTTGTAGTATGCCGATTACTTTTTTCTTGATCTCGATCAATCAGACGCTATCCCTTAGCAACGCAAGCGAATTTTCATCTTGATCTGGTAAGTAATTCTATGTTTAATCCAATCGCTTTGTCCATGACCCCTGAATGTAAACAAATTGCAAATTGAATCTGTTTCACACTGCGCATGCTGAACCATAAGGGTGTATGATAATATTTAATTATCATGTTATGTGCAGACGACGTTTTGATATTCACGCTTTTTAGCTCACATGTTATTCCCAATACCAATAGATCACACCTAAGTGTAGAAAACCAAGCAAAATCACGTTGAAATTGTATTTTTGTAACATTCATTATTTTGGTTTTCAATTTAAACGCCTTTGCTAAAATGGTCTAATGTCCGATTTTTTATGCAGGGGAGGTAATTGGCATTGCTATTTTGAAAGTATGCATTACAGTTATCTTTAAAAAGATATGATACGGTGTTTGAATTTGATTGTATGCTTGTTCAGGACTACGATAGAACTGGTCCTTTTTTGTTTGCATAGAGATATGTTATTTTTTTAACACATTCTATAACAAATCAATTATGTATATGATAACTTACATCTACCGATAACATTAACGATGATATTTTACATTGTAACAGAAATGTCAAAGAACTATAGCCCCGACGATCTGGCCGCGGCTATCGGGACTGTAACGAGAAAAGCATTGACAGTCAAAGCAGCCTCTCGAGAGTATGGCATCCCTAGATCCACCCTTCGGGATCACCTCGACGGAAAGGAGACGGGGCCCAAGGAACGGGGAACTGACCTGACCCCTGAAGATGAGGCACATCTGGTCGTGTATGTGAACCACATGGCCAGCATTGGCCTCCCAGCTTCCAGATGGCTATTCAAACAGAAGGTCGCATTGATGATCCGCACCTACGGTAGTTGAAATGCTTAATGTTTTTGCTTTCATTTTGTTTCAATTAGCCGGCCTTCAACTAAATTACGAGTGAAGTTGTTAATACAGTGTGCACCGACAGACAAGTGGGTTCGGTCATTCTTGGGGCGGCATCCGGAGCTCACAGAGAAGATGGCAGAATATATCGATCCTGTGCGCGCTTCGATGTCAACACAGTCCGTAATGGACGGATACTTCCAATTCTTGAAGTTTCGATTGGAAAAGCACGACTTGAACATCAAACCAAGTCGTGTAAGATTTTTGTCTTATGTTTGTATTTGAATATATGTGTGCATAATCAACAAAATATTGTATATTTTGATAAACAAAGGAACAAAAATGGGAAAACATGCAATTTTGAGTGGTTTACTTGGATTCGCATTCCAGTTTCAATTTTACGATAAAATTCGTCCGTATGTTTTCAGATTTTCAATTGTGATGTGACGGGGAGGTCCGGTCGAGAAAAAACAGCGACAAAGGTCGTAGGGTCCAAGCAGGGGCACCTTGTCAGTCACATGACAGCGAAGCCTGGCGGCCATATCACAGCGCAGATCTGTGTCTCGGCGGCTGGGAATTTCTTGCCCACTCTAATGATATTTTCAGTAAGTTTGATAATTCTGTTTTGTTTTTTAACTTAATATTAATCATTTGCCAACGTCCAATTTATTTTACAAAATGCATATCTTAATTATTTCACGCACGAACCAGGGACACACATAGGAATACAAAGAAAACTACTGCACAAATTAATCAAAATAAACATGCGGCATCTCATATACCTGTGTATTAATGTATTTACAGGGCAGTGTTCCTCACAGAAGAATCGAAGACGTCCCAGAATTTTGGCCGTTCACCTCCACAGAATCTGGGTACAGCAACACGCAGATTTTCCACAGCTGGTTTACAACAATTTTCGTGAACCACTGTGGATCTTCGTCCTGGTATTGGACAATCACGACAGCCACGTGTCGGTAGACGTGATTGAGGCTGCCATGGACAACGGGGTCGTGTTGTTGGGACTGCCAAGTCACACGACGCACATTTTACAGCCCATGGACGTCAAGGTAGCAATCCAACGAGCTCACTTAAAAAAATGCGTTATTCAATTATAAACCGAATAATTTGAAATATTAATTCAGACAAGTATAAAAAGCATACTTGCAAGCAATATTTATTCTTACAATATAAAATTAAAACGATATCTCAGTTACCATGCATGGCTATTTAACTGCAACAATTATATTTAAAACAGATATTGACCACTGAAGGCTAAGGTCGGTCGTATTCTGAGCAACCTGACAATTCAGCAACCCACCGCATCTGTTTGGAAACCGTAAGTTCCCGGCAGTATTGCACCACGCCATTTGCCAGACAACGCCGGCGTCCGTGCAACACGCGTTCGAGGCCACGGGCATCTGTCCCTTTAATCCAAACTCTATTAGCGCCAGTCAGCTGCTCGAAAAAGAGCAGCAAATGGCACCAGGTAAAATTACACAGTCGTTTAAATATAATTATGTTGTGGAAAATTTACTCTTTTTTAAACGAAATAATTATTAAAACATGTTTTATAATAATTTGGATAATGAATCAAATTGAAAAAGACAAACGACATTAAAATATAGTTTACGTGTGTAACACATATTAATCAAAATTCCAAAATTCTTGTTTATTTTTTTCAGTTTTGACGAAAGCTCCCATTTGTAAAGAATGTGGTAACTTCCCCTCGTGACTCAGGGAATCTTACCCGAGCGACTGGCAACCATCTTAAAGCCGACCCCGGTCACTGAGACAGAGACCGCGAAGTTTTCCCGCCGGGGGGTCGTGCATAACCGGGTATTGAGCACTCAAGACATGCTCAAAGAATTACAGGTGAGTTTTGAGATAAACGTTAAACTCCGATTAGCAGTAGTATAATTATGATTGTGCACGCTGTATATGAATTATTTTTAAAGCATACAGCAGAAAACTATACAAATGATTTTCGATGTAGATTTAAATGCAATTTGACTATATGTCAATAAATGTACCAAATGCGGTATCCTGTTGCAGGAGAGAAAACAGCTCGAGGAGGATTGGCGCGCAGCTGTAGAGCGCCGGAAGATGGAGATGGAGGAGAAACGGGAGCGGAAGACCATGGAGGCAGAGGAGAAGAGGAAGATGAGGAGATGAAAAAAGCAGAGAGGGCAGAAAAGAGGCAGATAGAAGACGAGGAGAAAGCTGAAAGAAAGAGACGTAGAGAAAACGATCAAGAAAGGCGTGCGCGTGATCGATGAAGATATAGCGAGTCTGCGCGCGAGGATGTATGATTGTTTTGTTTGCGATGGGCACGGTGAGGTTGACGGTGAGGAAAATAGGGTTATTGGGTTCGGTTGTGACGGATGCGACAGGTGGTACCACAAACATTGTTTGTCAGTGAGTGAGGAATATTATGCGAGATTGAGTTTGGAAGAAGGGGGTGCGTCGGTGTGCAAAACGTGCCAGCCAACTGCATGTGAAGAATGAGCTTTGAATGATTTTTAGAGGGAACGAGATTAATAAAAAAACATTGAATAGTGGAAAAATAAAATGATATGTATTGTTAATGTGTCTTATTGTATGTATGTTTCTGTTTACGGTGCTTGGTTTGCAGAATAAATGTTGCAACTACTCGACGCTGCTGCTTTTTAAACAATAAAACACAGCAGAATAACTTGGTCATAATATTTTAATATTATGTCCATTTGAGCATTTGCAACATATAAAAAAATACAGCAATTATTCATTGGCATTGAATACATTTTAACGCATGAAACTGCATATTAAGCGCGCAGGTGCACATTTAATATAAGTCAATTAACCAATTTTACGCCGCTCAAAAGCGCATTATACTTGTCCCCACGCAGGGCCTCAATATTAGCGCTACACAAATGATCTATTTTTAGAAATATTAATGAGAACTGAAATACATAAACACCGTTTTTCTATCAAACACAGAATTGCTTCATATTGAAGATTGAATTTAAGACAATGTACAAATGTAGAAAAAAACGGCACGGTTCCTGATGTACGATGTTTCACCAAGCGTCTTAGGATCGCCATCCTTTTTTAAAAACGATCAAAAATGAACTCCGATTTAACAAAGGTGGGGTTTTTCTGTTTTTAACTCCATAGAACTTGCTTTAAAAGCGCATTTAATAACAAAATGGTATTTTAATGCAGTTTTAACATTTTTAAGAGGGGTGGCGGATTTAGGCACTCTCACGCTCATTTTTTACCGTGTTTATGGCTTCAATTTCGCTAATTAATTTTCCTATGCCAAGTATTCGGAACGTAACCAAAATATATCAGCATATGCATATTGAACATTACTTTATTTATTTGAATTTTTGTTTCGATTGGTTTACTACTTTTGAAAATATCTTAAAAATAACCTCCAACAAGTGGCGAATTTAGGCACTGCGCCAGTATATTTCCAAACTTTATGTTCCGTGTATTAATAAATATCAAACATTTTTACTTACTATATTTACAAGACCGTTCACGAGTTGTCAATATTATAGTAAATATTACCATATTAACAAATGGCGTTACACTTAGTGGAGTGTTCTGAGACTTTTGGAATATTCGGCAAGCCACTTTTCGAGAAAACGTTGTTTGAAACGACGTCACATAATTCGCACTGAATTTAGTCTTAAGTGCCTCTTATTTTTAAGATATTAGCGTTTATCTTGTTAAAGAAATAAAAATATTAGCTAATATATGCGATGTATTGTATATTCCTACTAGAGTTGTTCACTTTGACCTTTTGTCATTGCGTTATAGCCTGATTATCCCCCTTTTACCACAATAGGCCATTGCCCGAAATAACTAGATCTAGCCACACTCTGACACATTTCGATATCGACATTGGCTTGATGCGTATCATTGCACTTTGGATTATTATTGTCTTCGATCAAGGTATGTGGTTTCTTTTAATCACCACTACTGTTTTATGTTAGCTTAAAAAAATTATTGTCAAAGTATTGACAAAAACTGACGAACGCAAAAACTGAAATCGAAAGTGAAAAAAATGGCGGCCGTGACCTTTCTGTTAAATTTGTTTGTTTATACTCGGCATCGGTATTCTCGCGGTATCTCTATTTTCGCGGTAATAGTTTATCTTCGGATTTTCATGCTTAATTGTCAACATCTAACATATTTTTAGTTTTCGGTAAGAAAATAATAAGTTAAAAATTAATTCATTCGAATTTAAACAAGTAATATGATTAAAACCATAAATATAAATTACTTTCGTATCAGCTTGCAGCTATCGGTAGACATTAGGGGGTCAATGTCGACACTTTCGTCTGCTTAAATAAATATAAATGAAATCTCAAATTATTGTTTTGTTATATTTGTTAATGGTTACAATCCTACAATTTAAAGTGTATTTATGCTTGTTTATACTCTAACAGCAAACTTATTTCAAAACGAAAGTTTTGCCGCGAGATGACCGATAACGTAATTTTTCAAGATGCTGCATGGTGCTTTGAAAAACAGAATAATTTAAGGACGAATACTTTACTTTAGAACACAATTTCCCGTTGTTATTTTGTGAAAAGTTCAATTTATAGCATGCTATTGAAAGAAAATATTTTGTTAGTTGTTTTTTGCTCCAAATATTTACTTAAATGTTAAGTACCGCGAGAATACAGATGAACAGTATACATTTTAATAAAGTGTAGAATTTCCAGTAAATCGGTAAAGTTTTGATATGATTGACAGTCAGTTATCATCTGCTAGTTGCAGCAAAGTCCTGCTTGAACTATCTCCCATGAACACTTGGATTTTTATGAAGAATTGGAAATAGCCAGTGAACTTTTATTTCATGGTTTTGACAATATTGTAAATGTGTAAATCTACTATGAGTATGAAGAGGATGATAATGATTTCTTATGAATGTGATTCTTTTCTGAAACTGAAACGAAAACAAATGTATAGATTTATTATAATTAGTTATTCATAAATTACATCATATACAGATACATGTGTGTGTGTTTGGGGTCTGAATGACCTTTTTCTATTGCATTATTGAAGGTGCATCATCCCGCATCAAACAACATCCCACCCTGGTACAGGATCCAGAACCACCTGTCTACAATTGCTCAGACTTCCGGAAACGCCTATTCAAGCCTGCCCCAAATCTGCTGTCATACCACCACTTCAGGTTTAAATAGATTGTTATTTTTGCCACATGCTTTAAAATAACTTTCACAATGTTTTATGCATTAAATAATATTATTGGAAATATATAGAATTAAGTCAATCACTGGCAATCTTGTAAATGCAATATTTATCATTTAAAATACCTGGACCCGTATCCATAAAGCTCCTAATGAAAATGTCTTAAAATCATAAACTTTCTTAACTCTGTGACCGGTTCAGTTCATGTAAAATTTGTCTTAAATGGTTTTACTCTGATAGAGAATCAACAGATGTTTCTGTTTTTACCATATTTAAAGTATAAAAAATTGTTTTCAGAAGGAAAATTGAATTTGAATATGTCCCTTAAATATCACATAAGTTAAGATTGTCTTTAGAACGTTTGTGGATACAGCCCCTTTACATTACGCCTAGATCATGAAGATGACTAATGTTGATTAATACATAATAGTGAATTTCTAGTTTCCATGTTTGAAAACTGTGTTACACAATTGATTATGTGTGATCTTATGTATCTGTCTAAACTCAGAATAAACCAGACAAGCCAGGCATGGTCTTTGTCCGTAAGTGTGCATCTAATATTGAGGAGGCTGTGAACATCTTGAAGAAGGACGTTGTAATGTACGACAGTATGCCGGACCAACTGGAGTCACTTGGCCTATCTGCTCAATGCCTGTGGTATATACACAACGAAATTGGACCACTGTGCAACTCGAACTGTGCCAGTTCATGTCCACTGCCAGATGTAAAAGGCGAAACAATATGACTAATAACAGTTATTGTCATAACAGTGTACAGATGCATCAACAGTGTTAATGTGACACTGTATTGTAACAAGGATGGAACTAAGATTCAACTGCCTCAAGAACTCAGTAGATTTATGGATACAATGTAAATGTTAAAGTCATTATACTTATTTTCCATTCTAAATAATTTTCTATTCTATTCAACAATGGAGAATCTCACATTGCACTATGTCTAACAAGAACTTCATCAAATAGTTACTTTTTCCATTTTGAAATGGTTACCTTGGTAACCTCAAAGTTAATTATAATCTAAGTCATGTTATTGTCATTAACCTATTTACTAATGTGTGACATTTTAACTAATTATTCCTACATTCGATAAATTTATTATGGTTGTAGGATGGCAATATCTTGAATTGAAGATTTAATGAAAGTGAAAGAAAACTGAGAAAGTACTTTCGTGTTAATAGTGAGTTTTAGTGTTACATTCTCTGAATGATTGTTTTTCCATTCAGTGTGGATAAACTCCTTTGTTTGAACTTGTTTATTGCTTTTCATAATTATTACGTGTACCATTTTGGCAAGGTTTAATGGAGAAGATCATTATTTTCACATCTGTTCATGTTATGTATGGTTTCCATGGATACAGATCAACTTATATCTGTAGATACTGTGTCATCTTCATTGTCTTTTTTTGGCAAAATCAAATGCAAAATTTGAATCATCTCAGTACAGTTTTAAGAAAGATTTTTGATAAATGGATTCAGATTTGTTGAATTACAAAATAGTTCATCTTTGATCCCAATATAACTCAATTTAAGTAACAGTCAATAAACAAAGGAACTTATATTGTTAGCTTGGGCATAATAATAATAAATTTACCAGGCATAAAACGATGTCCGTTATATATTTTTGTTCTGTCTGGTATCAGCTGTTTAAATAAAATGATTAAACCTTCCTGTGTATTACCAGATTTTCATCATTTTGAGTTCTGCAATCTGTTGCCTAGGTAACCAATATTTGTTTTGTAATTTTAAGGTTATTTTTCAATGCTATAGTATTGTTAACTTTTGTAAAAAAAAACTCATGTTTGTGATTTATTTATATCATTGAACATATATTGAAAGCTTATTGATTTTACTTAATGACATGAAAATAAATTGTGAAAATGTCATATTTTGTGTTTATTGGGTAATTTTACGGCCATCGTTATCATCTCAAATGAAAATATTGCAAAAATAAGACATTTTTCAGGGTTAACCGCAGGCCTGTTTCGCTTGTCGGGCCCGACATGCATTCAAAGAAGTTAGTCATTTGCCGAGATGCTTTTAAACGCCGACATGCTTTAATTTTCAAAGCGACAACCCTTAATCCCTTTATCTACTACACGAATTTTTAATGACATGGCCATAAAAGAACGGCTTTTTGATCGATAAGATCTAACTTCCAACAGCGTAATTGACAAGTGACCGAACTGTGGAGTCCCTACCACATCTATCTCATTAGCCAATCAAATACGGCGATTTTTAGGGCGGAGTTAATACCATACTAACAACCAAAAACGTGTTTGACATCAAAGACTAGCGTTAGCGGGAAAAGTGAACAGGCATTTTAAAACAGTTCATTATTATATTGAACGTTTTATTTAATCCCCGTAATTCCCTTATCCAGTTCACAAATTGACGAGCAAAATTATGGAAACGAATAATGTAATATAACGCCACATTTTAAAACACACAATTTAACGTCGTCAAATGTAATTTTGTTCTCATAAACACTGCAATTAAGCACGTGCGATTAACAGTGCCTCCAAAGGAGTAAGGTCTACACGTTTGTATTCAATTAAGAAAACCGCGGTTCTTGCGAGTTTAGTAGGAACACTATTTTTAATAGTTTCAGTTTAATAAAGTAAGAATCTTCAAATTAAAGATAATTCAAAGAGAGGTGCTGGTCGAACAATAGGCTAGGTACTTTAAGCAATAATGGGCGATAGTTAATACGATACTGCCGATTTGATCGCCGCCGGGATTTCGAACATCGTAGCCGATTTCGGAAAGGTGGGGTTGCGCGATCAACCTCCGCGCAGATATTTGACTGGTTCCGAGCATAGCTCTTATCAAATCCCTGCCGTCATAACAAACCACGTGACGATCATCAATTTATATCTAGATATTATTTATGGTTATAATTAGTTATTTTCTTTTCTGTTTTCATTATTGACTGCAAACGATATAAAAAAGTCCATTTATGTAGAAAGTTGCATGAAATAATTAAAAGTTACAAACACGGAATCTGGAAGGATTTTACTTGAGATGGCAGTGGTTACCGTTAACCTATATGGGAGGTAACCGCTGCGAGAAGTTTATCGCGCGATGCGGCCGATTTTGGGGTGTTTGATTCGAGCGTTTCAGCCTATTTCGGGGAGGTGGAGTCGATCGTTGAAGCCAATTTATGTGAGCTTTGGTTGGGCTTTGCGACCGATTTCGTAGAAGTGGCGGTCAAACAGAGCGGCCGATTTTGAGAGTGGGGGGGGCTAAGTGGTCGGATTGGAACGATCTCTGAGGGGGGGGGGGGTTAAGCCGATTTCAATCGCGGTTGGTGGTGTCCGGGATGCCGACATGCCTCCAAAACATCCTGCGGGAAACCCTGATTTTCTGTGTTTAAGATACATTGAGGCATCTGAAAATGTGAATAACTAAATTTCGCCTATTTTCCCCATTTTGACCCAAAATTGATTTCGATAATGAACTGATACTAACCTGTGCACAGCTTGGTATTTACCACAGCTTTAGGCTTGCCGTCGTACATGGTTTCTGTGTCAGTTTTCCAATATATTATTATTGAAATCTCACATTTAATTTAGTCAATGTTACAATATTTCACGAATACATGAAAAGTCAAGCTAATACTCTTCTCGATCATTTTCTAGTTGCAACATTACAAATCTCAACTATATGACTCTCCGAGGCGCTGTACATACATTTACACATTTGCTCAAAGTATTCAGAAAGAACTAGGCAATTTTCCAACCCCACTGTCACAGTTTATGGCAGCTGATCATAGCTGACAAAGTTTACGTTGTCTTTTTCTCTTGAAAATCTACCTCATTAAGTTAGGTTTAGTCAAAGTCAGAATGATTTATATGATAGCAAGTCAAATTGGCCAAAAATCAAACCGTCCACAAGTTAGAACGGCCTAAAAAATTGCATTTGTGAACAGCAATACATTTATTTAACAATTAATATCCCGATAAGAATTCGTGTTAGTATAAAAAATAACAAAATCAATGTTTAGTTGAAATTACTACTATTAATATTTACATTTGGGCATTTGATTACTTGGTGTTTAAAACAAAAAGACAAGATGAGTTATTCAAATAGATAAGTAAAGCAAACATATATTTTACGGACATAATAATTAAACATAAGATTCTAATTACACATAAGATTGCCGTTGTAAGAAAACTCGCGATGTTATGACACGTTAAAACCTTGATGTCGCGTGTACTGATATACGCCGATCGTTATCTCTAGTGGACACTGACGGGGTGTTTTGACGTTCCCAAAGCAGTATATGTGGAGCTACATGCACTAACAAAATACTTTATTGATATTGATCCTTTCAGTTATTGACTTATTTATTTAGACATCAGCAACATATATTTTTAACTGCTGCAACAACAATTACAATTATTATTTATGATATTTAAGCATACAATTGTGTTTTAGCCTGTTGTAAAATTTAACGCATGGATAACACAGTATGTAAATATGTGATGATCGGGGTTATCAAATTTAATATACAAACATGTGATTTAATATACAAACATGTGATTTAATATACAAACATGTGATTTAATATTCAAACATGTGGTTTAATATACAAACATGTGATTTAATATACAAACATGTGATTGAATATACAAACATGTGTAGTCGTCTTATTAAAAATTATTCAAATACGTGTTTCTACTACCTCTGTATGTAGTATATATATAAACACAAGTTGTTTTTTTCTGAACAAAATGATAAGAAATATGTTTCGTATTTCAATGACTAATGCAGACAGATCTGTTGATATAGTAACACATTTGCTTAAAAATGAAATAATGTTTTTGTTTCACACCGATGTGATAAAGACGCCTTCACAATTTGAATAGGTGTGGTATATAGCCTAAACTTATGAATTTTAATTTGCCTGTATATGTTTATTACTCGCTTCCTGCATTGGAAAGTATCTCTTCTTTAGAAGATACCATCAAATAAACTACATATGCTGGAATCGTTTGTCCAAGTGACGCAGTGGATAAAACTCGACTCAAGTGCCAGCTACCAGAACACTAAGCCAGTCCAAATACTATATCATTTTTCACAAAATTCAGCCGTTGATAGAGTGAAATGTTGTTCTTTTCAAGGTGTATATTGTGAACATGATTATGCTTTTTTAATAAAATACACATGTCACTGGTGTATGTATTTGGTATGTATTTGATTATAATATACTAAACATATGTCGCTGTTGTATGATTTTGGTATGTATTTGATATATATCTAATGTTGATACAGAAAACAAATTAAAAAGTATTTACATACATTTATTGTCGTTATTGTATGATCCTGAACCTATGTCCACTATAAAATCAAACAGCACATCATGACCGTATATACCAATACAACAAATGTATATGATTCATACTATCAGCAAATTAGTATAAAGAAATAAAAATGAGACCGGTTTGACTGTTTTCTGAATCGCTGTGTTTCCGGTTTAACGTTTGGCCGGGTTAACTTGTGGCCGGTTTGACTGTAATTTGATTTATATCAAGGTAAATTAAAGCTTTTATATGCACATACAATTGGATAAGCGTTCAAATGATCATGATTCCCGAAGGGATTAAACTCCTATTCTACATTCGTTTTAATCATAATCGTTACATTTTAATAGTTATTTAACATCTTATTTGCATTTCAAAGCGAATATAATAAAAAATTAAACAAGTACTACGTTGTAGCTAAAGAAATATATAATTTTAACAGACTTTTTGTTTGTATTCCGAACGCGAACGGTAATGTACGGACGGCTACGGCTTTCGACAAAATTACACGAAACTAACGAGCTAATGATGGGTCGAATACCTTAAGATAATACTGTATATAATCACAGTGCCATTGAGAGTAAGTGTAGAGTACAATATTATATATGGAGAAACTGTTATATTACTTTTTTCAAAGTGTAGCCCCTAGCAATAAGCGATAGGGTTCTATGTTAAAGAACCATATCTGTTGTAATCAATGAAACACGTAATGTTTTCATTGCCCTATGCTAAAGTCTGTCGCAGTTTCTATTATATCATTTCTTTGATGGCATTCGTCACTTAAACGGTTCGCATAGATTTTACGGGGACCATGTTGTGTTCTGCTGCTTGTCAAGCATTCAAATGTACGCTATGTGAATGGATTAGTAGACGCCGGTATTGATTTGATAACAGCTAGGCTCGGAACCAGTCATATCACTGGTTGAAATTGTCATGTTTTATATTGTGCTGTGTTGCGTAGGCAATTGGTCAATTGCTGCTGTTAGCTTGTTTTCACACACTACAATTTTAACCAAAAAACTGATTTTATGTATTTATTTTTAGGATAATAAAACATATATAACAAATAGCCAACCACACATTCAACACGTCTCACTCAATCACAAGTTTACGGATGATACATGTACGTGTACACCGCACGACCTGGAGCAAAGCAGTGTTCTTATTGACTGCAATAATGCATGCTAGATTACAGAAAATCACATAACGCAAACGAGAACTTAGAGGTTACCGTTGACTGCATATGTTAATATTGTCTTGTACATATCTAAAATTGCATCAATGTCAAACCACGCAAAAAAAAATACATATCTCTCTTCACTTGCACTTAACAATGGATCAATCTATTTGTGTATTTCCATTTATAAACGGTCCACATAAATTTTTATTGCAAAATGTATGTTGTAAGCACAGTAATGACGGTGTTAGTTTAGTTTACCGGTGTTCTTAGTGTTGGCTGACACCGAACCGTTATCCTGCTCCTGCCACCGAACTCCTGCCAGAATTGAAACGGTCGTTTGGCCATCCTGATTATCACTTGAAACAGGTTGACCGTCGTGGGATTCTGCTCAAAATTGTAAGATTGTTTGAAAAAAAAATCATATGATTTTAAATTAAAACAATTCACTTATAAATATATTTGTTGGTTCTATACTAACTGCACTTTTCAAGGCAATTTATTTGAACATATCTATATGGAAAATTCTTATTTGGATTAACTCATTTAATGTATTTATTAGTAAACATTTGTAACCAGCTTATGCTACACATACTAGTCAAATCACTTACCTTCATTAAACACAGAAACACTCTTACTCATGTCAGCACTACCATTGACTGTTATTCCACATTGCCAATGAGCACCGAGCAGCGTCGTATTGGCTCCTTTGAGATGGCACTGTACATTAAACTCTTCCTTGCGTACACATTGAATATTACCTCTCTCTGGATGTATTGCGCATGTTTTTGATACGTTTACAACGGAAAACAACTTATTCAATGTATCGATCGATACATTGTAATAGCACCCAACAAATGTTGTTTCCTCAGACCAAGCACACTTCAGTTCCAAATTACTTACTGACGAATTTGTCACTTTCATACTAATGTGGGATCCGCCTGCAATGTGAAAAAAAAAACATTTCTTCAATGAGTACGTAGTTAAAGCAGTGCGTTTGCATATGTAGAAGTTATTCAGTATCACAGACTGAACAATTATCATAAACGATACAGTTTTTTTTTTTAATCGTGAAAAAGTAATGAACAATGAATTGCAAGATGTACACTGTACATGCTTTTGAGTAATTTAATAAATTACCTGTCGTGGTTATTAACACAACGGTGTTAAATAACATCTCTATTAAACAGGAATTGAACATCCTATTTATTATCTCTGAACGTAATCTTTATCAAATAATTGTCATCTGCTCCTGTTTATCATTATTAAATAAAGTGGAAATTATTTCGTATAAAACAATATATTCCGTACGTTTAACTTTCGAATTTTATTATTGTTCCTGCTTCAAGTTAAAACAATGAACAAGGATGATATATTTATATAGCTTTCATTGTATTATCACCTGTTTATAAGTACCCTCTGCTTTTAAAATAACGATATAATACTAATATAGCACAACTTATTAAAACAATTGAATATAAATTAGAAAATAATAAGGCTACATAAGCAGAAAAGAAATTCGTGTTAATATCATTCGGTTCCCTTTTCCAGGTAAGTGACTATATGCAAACACAGCACAATACGAAATAATAGCAAAAAAACTAAGCAAACCACTTTTAACATTATTGAATGCCATAATATTTGTGTTCACGTATGAAACTGTGGTAAATATGTCGTTCTACAACCACTACCAACAAGCGATAGTGTTGCCTTTATTTAAGTCACATATAAAAGAGAAACGATACCAAAACCCTGAGGACGAACGTAATTTAAATGCATCACTCCGATCGGTTAAGACGTTCAACCAGGTTATTGCGATTTGTTATGCGTGATCGTAAAATGTTTGCACAATTTGAAAAGTTTTATATTATGAAATGCGTTTACATGTCTTTGTTGAAAAATACCCGATTGTTAAACGTACATTGAATTACTGCTGTCTATCCGTCTATAAGCCAAATCTTCCCGAGCTATTTGTTTGAACATATTTTATAAATGTGCGCTGAATTTATTTTAAATAGGGACAATTACTTAATATAAACATTATCACTGACCTTTAATGGTGATTACTACTTCATATTTATAAATCTTATAAAAAATAAATGTAATTTAAATTATATTTCATTAAACATACATCATTTTGTTTGAAACATACACAATAATGGAAATTATCAATGCTAATCGCGTTTTATCAATGTCATAAAACAGAATATTTATAAATAAATACACGAATCTATAACTGTAATAACGCGATATGCGAACGAAAGAACAAGGGTTTTAGCTCCGAGCCGCTGGCAATGCACATAACTAATTGTTGGCGTTATTTCATTATGAATAGGATACGTTTCCTTTATAAGGTATATCGTTACATGAATCATTGTCCAAGGCGGCACTGTTGTCTGTCGATAATGTTAGACCAGGTGCGATGACAATCGCTCTATAGGCGATGGATATATTTTTTCCCCTTTTCTAACGGCGCAAAATGAAACCATGCCATTGTGATCCGCAAATAATTAGTCTTATAACAATAAAGTTATATGTATATAACAGTGGTAAGGCTTGGTGTAGGCACGGTGGACAGCGTTCGTATATGTTCTACTAAACAAACTTTTAAGCTAATATGTTCATAAATTATCACGTAAATAGGTGGAATGAGATGGAATGGGGAAGAATGTGGCGTACGCCCCCACTACAGTTGTCCAACATTCCATTCTTAGACCTCATAATAACTTAAACACATGCATTTCGTTAACACTAACGTGTTTGTCTATGAATGCACTGCAAGTTTCAAGCTGTGAAAATTGTATTTGCATTAATTAATTACTTTAATTTGTATTGCCCCCTTTTTATATTCTAACATGTAAGAGGGACCAAAAGTTGGCAGTTGCTGATAATTTCTGCCTCCTCTAACTGAATATCCTTTAACCTCGCCTATACCATACCGTACGTTGGAACTGTCCAAACAATGTAATCCGCACGCATGAACTGTATCGGTACACATTCAATTAGGTGTTTACAAGACATTGTAAACGTACAGGTAAATGGAAGTAATGTGTGTTTTCACGTTAGTCGCCTATTGTAGAAGCTGTCTCGATTGATAAAGTGTATCAGAACATAACAGAACAACCATGTATTTGCATCCACGTATACAGTGTAAAGAATAAGGGATATAAATAAAAAATGTTTACAAATTCAATGCTGTCCGGTGCACGTAAAACAGACAATTAGTTATATATGAAGTCAATAATTAGTGTTTTACTGTACTAGTACAATACCGGAACGAGAGGCAACTCTAACAAGTAACTTCAGACGTTTGAAAGCACAATAATTTAACTAGTTAAATGTCCAGATGGGGGTTGCTTGTCTAATACGTCATTGAGACATAATGTATGCAGTTTATATAATAAATAATTAATAAATTTACAAAGACTGTATTGTTTAAGAATCTTACAATCTACAGTAGCTACATGAAAAACATGTATATTTCGTCGGTTATTTGACAACAAAATATTATAAATATTATTTCTTAATCAAAATCATTATTAATTGTAATTATTGTTCTTCAAACTTTGTGTACAGAGTGTTTTCATTTATAAACACTGTCACGAATTTAAGAAACAGTTAGGATTATGGCCAATGCAATCGTATTTGTGATTAAAAAAAATTATTGTATTAGTTTAAATGATAGCTGCCGAAACAATGACGTGTGTATTGCTTTACCAATTGTTACGTCTGTTAAGGACGTTCGCAACAAAAAGAAAATAATTGGATTAATTTCCCCTTTTGCTTCATTATTTCTTGACAGTATATAGGTTACAATATACTAGTTTCAATCAATCAATATAAATCTTTGTAAGTTATTAAGTTCCAGTCAATGGTTAAAAGTTCATAAAGCATTAAAATAATCACAACCACACGTATACCATGTAATGCCAAACAAATTAGTTAAAAAAGATCTATAAAAATATATATATTCTATTTTGGCAATCGATACGTTGTTTACATAAACACGAAACATGAAAAAGGCTACACAGGTACCCTATTTGAAGTCAATATCGGTGACCCATTCTTTTTATTAATGTTTTGGTGTACGTTATAATTGGTGCATGTATGTGCGAAAATTTAAGAAAATCTGTCGTTTTGAGCAAAATATATTGATGCTTAATAAATGACGCTTCAGGAGGTATTATTAGTACCCATTAGACTTACCTCAATGCCCAGTCAAATTCATTATTTTAACATTAATTGTAGATAACGCGTTTTTTATAACCAAAATACACTTGTGTTTTGCCAAACAAGACGTGCAAAACATTAGTTGAAAGAAACAAAACCTTATTTGAAAAAAGCTCTCCTATATACTTTAAACATTGATAAAAAAATCCAAACTGAAAAAGGGGTTCGACAGGTACCGTATTCAAATCCCAAAATTTCCGGAACAAGGCCCCTATTTTTTAAGACTGTTTTACTTTCAGTATACAATGATGCGAGTGTATGGGAAGTTTTAACAAAATCTGTCGTTTGGAACCAAAGCAATTCGCTTATCTGATAAATTATTGAAGTTTTTACAGGCATATTTAATGCATTATTAACCTCGTTAAGCGTCCATTAAAAGTCATTTATTAAATGTTAACTGTAGATAAAGCACGTGTTATCATTAAACTGCACTTGTATATTTCCAAACAAAACATTAAAAAAAAATATCCATTTTAAAATCTCAATCTTTGTTTGAATATGAACGCTTTATATTATTGAACATTCTAAGTAACACACACTAACAAAGGGTCTTCGACAGGTACCGTATTCAAAATTCAATATTTCCGGAAAAAGGCCTGTGACCCCTATTTTTTAAGACTGTTGTAGTTCTGATGCATGTTTGTGCCAATTTTGAAGAAAATCTGTCGTTGGAAAAAAAATGAAGGAAATTGTTGCGGACATCTTTAATAATGTAACTTGGATATGTGTTATTTTAAAATAAGAGCTGAATATTCGCATTTCGATTACATAATTATGACCTTGTGTTTATACAAGATTTTGATCTAATACCTTTTTATTAATATGAGGCCATGTTTGGACAATAAGAATTCTGTCAGTCTCAGGGAAAGCATTCAGTCTACATTGCATTATTGTTTTTAAATTTAAGCAACGATATACTAATACAAATGATACCCAAATATATTTCTGAAGTTTATTATGAAAAATGTCATTTCTGATTGCTGAGAAGAAGTAAAGTTAAAGAGCATAAACTGCTTTTTAAAAGTAATTACCTTTAAATGGCTGTTATGAAACCAGTATTAACCACCAGTATAAATCTGCAGTGGAATATTACAAAATTGAATAAAGTACACATAAATAAGAACACATGTCAACAATAACAAAAATTCAATAAATATATAAACACTTTGAAAGAGTATGTTAACAATGGAGCATTTATATCCTTATAGACATGGTTCTTCATATTCAACATCTGTTCAGCGAGCATAGGCCAACATACGTTTCACTATTCACATGCATGATTATTTTTAATTGCTACTCTTATACAAAATTAAAATTATATGCTCCTCAGCATTATTATGTTACGTGTTTCAATCGTCTTACTAAACTGTCAGCAAAGAGGGTGCGTCATTGCACAAGCCTATACTATAAGGAAGCTAAGACAATCACGTTTCTTGCCCAGAATGCTGCTTCTTAATACATTGAACGAAATATGTTCAATTAAAGAATCACATATGTTTTTGAAACAAGTGTAAACTAGTAGAATAACGGAATAATAAATAAGCTGTATTCACAACACAGTCTTTGTAGGTCGGGTGGTCCAATGTATTCAAAGTATTTAATAATTTGGAGAAACATTGCATAATTCATTCAGATATTAAGATTGGACAAAAAGTAATTGTATAGTAGATCATATATGCATTTGCGTACACACGATGTTGCTTACACTGTGTAAACAAAATATCTACATTGAGCACGCACAATTAAAGCCATGTATACTAAATAGACGAACGCATGCGAACAATAAACGTATTGTTATAGAGGGCATAATTATATTTGCATTGAAAGCTGAAAATATAATAATTAGAATATGAATACGCACATAAAATTGTTATCTATTATTTATAAACACGTTTCACAAAATGAACATAAACGGAGGATCATTTAACATACTCGGCAATTGATAGCCAGACAAACGTTATTTGCAAAATGTTTGACAATAATTTGTCATTGCTGTTTCACATTATTGTTAATTGGGCCTGTTTGAAATAATATAGAATATACAATTAAATAAACTATTATCTACCTACTCTTAATGTGAAATGTAGCCAAACATATATTTAAAATCTCACGCTTATTCCCAATTGTTTACGGGTAAAACTGTTAAAAGAGGAAGACGCTGGTAGATATGCAAAACGAACGTACTCCATAAGGTATGTGTAAGCGGTTACTACGCTCGGTTCTTCTTCCGTAATCGCCGTCTCTCACTTCATTTAATAGCATTGGCACCGCAGTGCTTTGCTTGATAGTATACACGTTAAAGGTATCTCCACGTTTCTTCCGCTTTATCGTGGTTAGCTGCAGCGGTCAGGACAAGATTGCCAGAGCCAGCCAGTGGCTCCACTGGTCTACTATTGACCGTTTAAACATTTTGACCGAGTTTCGTGGCAGTCTATATTGCAACGTCAAAATGTATTTTTAAGTTTATAATGCTGCATTTACGCGTCAACAGTCAGTTACTAAACGCAAAAGCGTCGGTTGTCTTCATTTCCTGCTAAGTAATAATAACAAGAACTACAACAAGTAAACTGAATTGGAACATAACGTACCTTAAAATAAAACATATTTATACATTAATAATCAAAACCTGCATTTGCTTTCTTTCAAATTATTCGAACGCTTGCATCATAATAACACTTTTCGGACCTATCCAGGACATTATATATGTTTTTCTAGTGATATATGGTGTTTGCACTATACGGATTTAAGACTTATAATTATACAGCTTCCTCATATATTTGTCTATATCAGACAGCTAGCGTTTATAACAGTCCATTTACTGTAATCCATCCATCATAAGCAACATTAATATTCCCAATGAAAGTACTTTTTGACTAATAGTAGCCTGAGGCTATTCTAAATACATATGTATTTTAACAATTTACCATGGCATTTTAGAAAAATTCCATTTAAAGTATGGTAACCCTATATTTCGAAAAAGGGCAATTTCAAGAAAGGCTCCCACACTATTTTTGTGTTTGTAAAATCCATATATTGTGCAGAGCTTTATGTTTTTATATAGTCAAGTATATGTATTTCAAATAAAATGCAACAAACATTTGCAAATGACTATAAACGAATATTTTTTAACTTGCATCTTTCAGTTTCAGTCCTCGAAACATTACAAACTTATAAGAAGATTAAAATTGCCCCTGTAAAGATTGGTGTTAAATCACCTTATAGAAAGGTTGGACTACCACACTTGTTACATATATTTTATAATTAATCTATATGGCATTAGAAAACAACAAAATAAAAAAGTTTACCACAAATTGATTTCAGGCCATGTATTTTTCTATGTGCACACCATACTATATGAGACATAATTTACCTACATGGAAAATCACAAAAGTATGTCCATTTCTCATGTGTCTTCATACAGGTCCATTTAAATGCTTTCAATCAATTTCAGGTGATGCCTGTATATGTATATTTTGAAAAACAATAAACATAATGAAGGATATCAAAGCTTTTTTTGTATAAATTGAAGCTCAAAATGTATCATCATCCATGCAGTTTTTTCAACGAAAAAAGTTTACAACTAGTAATTACATCGTATATGGCAAACCACTTCTATTTGAAAAAAATTAATTCGTACTTTCCTGTGGCAATACATTTCTAATTAATGCAAACACTGTAAAACTGGTCTTTTGATTGCTCTAATACATATTAAGATAAATTTCTTTATAAGAAGTGTTTGCCCTGCAAACATCTTCCCCAGTTCAGTAAGCTTGAGAGTGCTAATCTTGAAAATTATCAAAATATGAAAATAAATATGTACATGAATATCCTGCAATAATCTTCAGAAAACGAGATACAGATAGGTCAAATTGCACGTGAGTATACTATAATTATTTCCTCTAATGATCTGTTACAGGGTTCTCAGTTTTCTAATTGTGCAGACTGCACAAGGTTATCCGGGATGACACTTTACGCACATGCATTAAGCCTGTTTTTCCCACGACAGACCTCATATGTATTATATCATGCTATTTATACACATGTATTGCAAGAATGTTGCAGAAGAAGCAATTATGCTGGCAAAAGCTGAAACAAAATGAGATGATTTGTGATGTTGCAATTCATCCAGAAGCATCCCATTCTCTGGAGTATGCAATATTTATGCACATATATATTTTGTATCGACTTTTAAGAATAAGATTGTAATTTATGAAGGCTAATCCAGGACAATACTTTTTGTCTACAGCAAATTGATGGTTAAAAGAGACTATATATCTAAACAGAAAATACCATAACAGCGGAAAGTGTCGCCCCGGATAAGCATGCGCGAACTGCACAAGCTAATCCAGGACGACACTGTACGCACACGCATTAAGCCCGGGTTTCCCACGGCACGCCTCATATAAACATTGTATTTTACATACATTTTGAAAGCCATCGCTCTGAAAAATGAATCAACAAAGAAATCACACACTTATCAAACAGAACAAACACGCACTTATCAAACAGAAACACATACTACATTCACAACAGATACAATGTACTTTAAAATTACTACTGTTATTTCATTTTGTGTTACTGATTTCATATAGTGTCACATTTCTTAGTGCAAATATAGCTCCGTTTGGACAAATCATTTTCTGTGATTTGTTTTTGAGACATTAAAACCGGCTAATATTTATGCCTGATTGTGACAAAAGCAATGATTTTTTAAACTCTAAAACTCATTAGAAAATGAGAAGTCATAAAGGCATGTAGACTTTGTTTCAGCTGTTCCACCCTTTAGACAATTGCCTACTAGTATTATTGCTAGAAAGAAATTAATGAATATATATTGTAACTTACTGCATTTCCATCGACAATGATGCATCTGCTGCACTCTCTTTTGGTGACATAGCAACAACTTTCAGATGTTTTTCAGCATGTCTTTCCATCATATACTGTAAAGTATATTAAATACATGTATTGTCATTACAATATTTGTGAGTGTATATAACAAAACAATTGTGATTTACCTTTTGTTCATGTATGTACTGTCCCGATGAAGAGATGGAACATGTGGGCAGTCTGTGGTATGGATTTTAGTGTCATTGTTCCAATTTATACAACTTAGGCTTGTTAGCTCAGTTGTTAGATCACCCGAATTGCAAGCAAGGGATGTTTGGTAAGATTTTCAGAGGTACAGGATGAATCGTACCATTGCCGTAACGTACTAGTGTGAAAGCTTACAAATCGAGGATACCGGCCTCATATTTGTTTTGAATTTGTGACGTCAGTACTGTGAACTGTACTTGAGATTTTATGGTATTCCATTAAACAATAACAAGAAATGAATGGCACTTTGTGAAAAAGTGTTTAATTGTTATATTGAGATTTTTAAATTTAAAAATACATTTTATTTTCATATAACTTAGGCTTATTGAGACACTATCGAGTCCGTTTCCTGGGTAGAGCCAGTACTTGCTGTCTTTGGGGGAGATCTTGAGAACGCTCACAGGGGATCGAACCCAGGACCTCCCGATCGCTAGACGGACACATATCCACTACGCCACCGCGACCCAGCCGAGCCAATAATAGTTAACTTAAACGCCAAGCATTTAATTACGAACCGGTACCAATTTTCTTGTTCACCACCAAGCTGGGCATTCCTTAACTTTCTTTTTCACATAAGCTTTTCCATATGGCACAAACATTCACCTTGGCACATCATGGCTACACTGATCACAAAAATATTCTCCAATTCCATTCTGCAATTCACCAACTATATTGTTGTAAGTAAGTGTTACAGGGTGTAGTCCACAATGCTTACACGGTTGAAAGTTGTTCAACAAAACAATACACACCACAATTCGACGCCCTACCTGCCAACTGTTTCGTTTGACATGTTTGCCAAGTTGAACATAAGTTTACAAGTAGTAATTAGGACTTTGGCAATCTGAACCCTTACATTATGCCCTTAAACATAGTTGTGGTCGAAATCAATCGAAGTCCTAACTTAACAGTATTTAATTGGTTTCGATAATTGAAATCTTCCACGTCCGTCTCGTTTCTTTGTCAACAACGAAGCCATTTGCCCTTCACCGGAATTAATTATATGGAATCGATAACTAGTTTTCAGAAGAACTAAAATAATATGTTTATTAAGCATTAAATGTGTCATTCATAATAAATAAATAGCAAAGGTCCAAATATAATTATGAAACTTAACAGTTTTCGTAAAGAATCATATATAAATTTCCATGTATTGTTAGTCTTTCAAAATATACCACATATAAACATGGTTTTACACTATTTAAATATGTACACTAATTCTGAGTTGATCAACAGCTCAGACGCTTGACCATTCTTTTTCTGATTTTTTTTAAAGCCTAGGTCACACAATTGTCGATGACCGATATCTGACAACAGACAACTGAAATGTGCAGCGCTCAACAACAACCACACGCAACTAAAACCAAGAAAAAGCAATGACATTTTAGTCGGATACTGGTCGGCGATTGGTCGGAGACATGTCAGCGATTGCTCGGAGACTGGTACGCAAATTCGGCGATCGTCTCCGACCATCAACATTGACGAGTAGCTGGCAATCGGTTGGGGACTAGTTGGCGACTGGTTGGCGATTAGTTGGCGAAAATTAAATATACACTAGATGCGTTGGTGTAGTTTTACGCTAGGAAATAATTTTATAATATAATTCACATAAGATCGCAACATTGCCTCAACTAAAGTATAGTCTTAAATACATTAGGTGCATTGAACAAAGATCACTGTACATTTTGGCTGGCTCGTATCCGATCGATTAACTCCATTCCTTTCCCTTCAACTCCATTACGTACACTATAAAACATTGTACAATGTGTGTAGCAAAACAATATACAAATCAATATAGAATTGGTAAGACAAACAATAGTTAGCAGGCGCATATACATGGAATGAGACCAAAACATATACATGTTAAACTATATAACGTTTCATTTTAAATTTTATTATATTGGCATTTTGTTTGCATTAAATATGAACTTCACTGTATTATAAATATATTTTTGGAATCAGAATTCATGTGTGCCACTAATTTATTGACAGTAGGCCATCGACACAAATATTGTTTCAATTTTTTTTCTAAGATGTCTATATTTTGGACAAACCAATAAAACGTAATATTCGGAATCTACTGCGTTCATGTAACAAGATTTACAAAGCCGTTCGTTATTGTATAGCGTCCAGTTTCTATAGCTAACTGGTGTGCAGATGTTCGAAATTTGGCTTATGAATACTTTAGATAATATTATTGTATAGCATCTAAATATTTTTCACGGGTAAATGTGTGTTTAAATTAAATTTATTGTATGTTCTTAGTTTAGGCGTATTGTTAATATCAAATTACCATTTTTGAAAGTTATTATCATATAACCTTCATCTTACAGACAGTTGTCATCGATTTCTCCCGTAATTCATATATAACCAAACCAATGTTCGTTTAATATTGACTTAATGTGTGTGACCCAATTATTATTGGTGCATGTTTTGTTATTCAGATCATATATTTTATGGCAGTTATATACCTTTTCACAGGGCTGTGTTCTGGTAAATTTAATATTTTGCTCCAATATGTAATCATAATATATTTTCAGCGGATATGACGCTGCAATATTAGTCGACCTTTTTACCCCAAAAAGATATCTCAATAAATTCGTGTGTGTCAATTCAACGTCAGTTGCCGGGCATGAGCCCTGTATTCCAGACCAGTAGTCTGCCACTGATCATACCAATGAATCAAATATTTATGTTTAGTTGTAATATTGCAAAATCGATTTGTTCGACTCTTTGAACAAGTTTGTATAACGAGAAGGAGGCATTTTGTGCGATTACCTTCTGTGACCTCATAAAAATATCAGTTTTAAATAAAACTTATCCAAGGTATTTAATAGAATCATTCTAAAAATAGAACGCGGTTAAGCTGTGTTAATACACACGCATCAATTAGGGTCTGGATTATATTAAACCCGAGAATTTCAATAAATGGGGAATTAACAAACTTACTGCGCATGTTAATTTATATTTGAATTATGGTTGCGTTTTATTATTTATAATTGCACCTTTCTATCAGCTTAGTATTCTATCTTTAAAAATGTTAAACAGATTTATATCAGTAAAATGTGGTGAAAAAGTATCGTAATACGTCGAAATGTTATTCATGTTAGAGTATATTATTGAACATAACTGATATATATAATGTTCATTCATTTCCACTGTTAGTTGTTAATTTGTTAAATTTGCCAGACCAATTCAAGTGTCAATTATGTTTGGGGCCGATACGTTTCCTTATGGTGTCCGAAAAATATAGTGTCCGAAAAGTCTCCTTAGTAGGGACCGAAAGATCTGGCGTCCGAAAATAATCCGAAACATATGGGTCAGTTAAGTCACGTTACCGACCATCTTGGTCCTCTTGTATTATATGTAGGGCAAAAACATACATCTCAATATTTATTTCAACGCCGACTGTCTTTTTTAAAGAACTTTCTTGTTTCCCCTGAAATGTAAACGGTATGCATGCATGAACGGAAACTTCGTTACTTTTATTGATTGAAAAATGTACAATAAGTTTTCACGCTTCGTATTTTAAATGTTTAATAGCAGGTAGTCAACCACACTAGCGCCCCTCGAGTTACAAAATGTTTGGTCGCCACCTAGCCACCCATTGGCTATTACAAATGTCGTGGCGTGACATAATTGGAGCAATTGTTTCCTATGACCGTTTCTTTACTACTATGCCGCAAAATAATATCGTGTTTACAAATAAAAGGTTGGTTCTAGATATTAGTCAATTAAAATATGGTCATAGTCGTGAGATGTTTAAGAAATAATTGACGGGTAACTGTTGCTTATTGGGGTAATAACCAACTGTTTGGAGTTCCGATGCGTAGGAATTAAACCACCAGGAATTTGATAACAAGCATCGGAACGACAAACCGTTGGTTGTTACCGCAATAACCAATTGTTACCCATAAATTATTTCGGTTCTATCACGATCTTATATTAAATTCGTATTTTTAAAGGTTATGAATGAGAACTATAGTTATCTATACCCCGCCCATTTTCCGAAAAGAAAATTCACAAGTTCGATTCAGTGACGCCAATAAATCATCACAATTCAAAATGACGTCAGCTTTATTGATAAGCATTGAGCGAGTGACTCATACGTTTCGATATAATACAATAGAAATATGATGCTAAAGGCGCAAATTAAAAGTATGTTAACAAAACGTAAAAGTTTTTGTGAACTTAAGCATGAAATGTGTAGCACAATTGTGGTTTTATTGTGCTACATAATGCAGAAAATGATTGGTTTGTCACAATTTGCTATTGCGCGTTTAAGCACGTGCATTTTACGGAACAACTTTTACGAATTTCCGGAACTATTTTCAAAACATAAGGCTCCGCCCATGATTTGTTGCAGAATAACCTAAGTTATTGTCCTTTATCTATGCACTACTAGCCGCGTGCCGTGGTAGAATCTACTATTTATGTCGCCTGTAATATAAAGGTACACTAATTATCGAGGATTCTGAATATTCAACGGAATCAAACAAATCGTGTTCTGTTCGAAAGCAATTTCTTTCATTTGTTGGCCTATATGCGTGACATATATTATACATCTGTGTAATCGGGAAATACATTCTTATCCATTTTTATCCAGACAATTCGACAGCAAATACGGGAACGGAGGGTAGGGGGTATACCAGTGTACGCTCCCATCTAATGGCAATTTCATCATGATAAAACATGATACAATTTATGAGTATGTAAAGATTTTCAATATGTCATGGAATGGGAAATAACCGCTAATCCCAATCTAATTAGCTAACAGCTTGTGTCGACTCCTACAACCTTTAAAATCCTTCCGGCTTTCTTACTAAAATAGCACACAGAACTCGAACCATTACGCCGCTTCATCCTCCTGTTCCAGGACCAACGTTCGTCCTCTGCTGACTTAGCCTTTTTACCTGGAGGTCCTGACATATTGTAGTCTATGTTGTCATCAGTCACAAATCTGCTGCTTCCGCATAAGTGGTTTCAGGGTCGGTGTTCTCCGTCTCCCTGTCTGCTAAGTCCAGCGGCACATGCTCATATTGAGGTAAACTATCAGGTACACTTTCCATAACCGGCAATGCCCGATTGCACCTACCTTTTGCCTTCTTTGAAAACTATATGCTAACACATTTTAATAATAAATATTATACGTATCGTGTCAAGTGAAAGAACTATTGTAAAAGTGTAGATTCATTCTTGTGATTTGGTGACGAAAGCAAGTCGGCGAGCGGTTGAAAGATGGTCCTCGACTAGTCGCTAACTAGTCGGTTAGTCTGCGACAATGTATTTACCAGTTGGCGATCAATTGGCGATTGATCACCAATCAAATAAAGGCTATCGACAACCTTCTCAAGACCTATTTGATCGGCAAAAGGTTTTCAGTTGAACAATCGAAGACCATCTGCGACTAATACGAGTCTAAAGATCATTCGGCGACGACCATGGACACCCAGGCATCTTGTTCAAGACCTTATAAAAGCCATCAGCAATCACTGGCTGCCTGTGGTAGGGAGTTGGTCTATAGTTGGTCGCAGGCTATGTAAGACCGACACTTAACAAAACGTTGACAAAGCTATAAAATAAGTGACATTGTTTTATTTTTGTTTTATTCTGTACAAATACGAATATTTTACGCATCTTCGGACTTAAAGTCTTCAAATAATAAAGCACCTTGTAAAATATTGCAAACTATTAAATTCATTATTAAAAGTTGCTCTGTTCAGTCTTTCAAACAATTTAAATACACCTTATATTTTGTCCGTATAACCCGCACCCTGCATTGATGGAAAACACTATTAAAGTCCCATTCATAATAAAGAGCAAGATTAGTTTCATCACGCAACCATTCGTAAATTCACCTTCGGTCGTTTACGAGTATTTATCGCTAGAGTGTATTTTACTTCCAATTGAATACAAATAAAAAATAAAAACCTGATCACGTGCCTACATAACAATGATAAATCGCGTTTTGTGTGTGTCTTTTATACCTTGTAAAGAAAAAGTCGTACTTTGATAAAATAATCATATTAAAACAGAACCTAAACCGACTGAAACAATCGTCTGTCGCGTAAATCACACTGCCAGATTGACCTAGATAAACTGACGTGCAATTTAAACGTTTTGTAAGGGATACTCGAAAGTATGCGTGTAAACGTTAACGAGACAAAACAACAACAAATGTATTCCTCTTTTCTGCCGATTCGCTGCTACTGTTATTAACGCATGTTAAATTCCCCATTTATTGAAATTTGTAGGCTTATGATTCTTTGAACGCTATTATTGACGGATGTACGAGTATATGAACACATCTATACAACTGTTGCGCGCGCTATTTTTAGAATGACACTTCTGTTTCTGGAAAGTGATGAACTCGGTAGAATCAATGGGCTACATGGAACGGCAACTCTGTGTCTATGTTTCCTAATATAAAACGCTAAATACAGTATTTGACACAAAAATATAATTTTACATATGACCGCTGTCATCATCAGTATTCTACGGGTAATCTGATCATATAGTCACAAATAACAAGCACATTTTAAAATCATCAAACAATATATACAGTTCCAGCTCATGTGGATAAACAGTCACATTCAGGGTGTCCCATAATATTTGTTACCATTTTAAATAATTGTCATTTCATCATTTATGAACAGAAACTTATAATTAACACATCATGTTAACAGGCTTGGAGTAAAGTTTTTTTACTGCAAATAGTACTGGAAAAGATTTGACGTTTTATAGTAGGCAATGACGTCTTTGACGTTACTTGTTATTCAGGATAGCGTCGTCTTGCAGTTGTGAGAGTACACTTGTTTAACTCTATTGTGCAACTTCTTCCCCAACAACAGTCATCCGAGAAATGGCAAAGAGGCATCGTAATAAGAAGAGGTTATCAAAAATGAATATAAACGACTTGTGGACCGGTTTGAAAAGCGGGGACCAGTAGCAGATGGACGTCTTTCTACTCCGGGGCGACCAAAGTCTGTGAGAAGCGAAGAAAATATTGCCGACGTTCAGTGTGTGATTTCAGGAACTCCACAGAGCTCTGTAAGAAAACTACTGGGTGACATCACAAACACTGTAAGTCGTTCAAGTGCACATAAAATGTTACGACTAGATTTAAATTTAACTTCATACACGCTGTTTTTTATGCAGCATCTCAAAGACAATGACATTGAGATTCGATTGCATTTTGCTCATTGGGTAAAAGGGAATCCCGGTAGTATTGACTTGGTGTTGTTTTCTGACGAAGCCCATTTTTATTTAAATAATGAAATTAACAAGAAAAATTGTCGTCATTGGTGATATGAAAAACCAGATAATCATCTCGAAAAATCATTACATAGTGAAAAAATAACTGTTTGGCCCGCACTTAGCTCCCAATGCATAATTGGACCATTTTTCTTTGAATATGAGGACGGTACGGTTGAAACCATTAACGATGAAAGGAACCTCACTGTTCTCAAACGCAAATTTATTCCAGCACTACGGAAAAAAGCAATACGTATTTCTGATATGTGGCTTGAACAAGATGGTGCAACACCGGACACTTCTGCAGTTGTCCTGGATTGGCTGCAAACGACATTTGAAGACAGGGTCATTTCTTTAAAGACGACTTTCCCGTGACCACCACACTCGCCTGATTTGTGTCCGCTGGATTTTTATTTGTGGGGATTCTGAAAGGACAAAGTGTATAAACCCTCTCCATGCCAAATGTATAGGCAAATAAACATTGAAAGTCTTCAGGCTGTGATCAACAACTTTAAACACAGTAGAAAATCCATTATAGGAATATGATACTAAATAAATATGTGAAAGTTAAATTTCAGGTAGCCATTTAATACACATTGAACATCAAAAGTGTAAATTAAGATGTAAACTACTGCAATGTTTTAGAAATAACGGCAAAATAAAGTTATCTAAAAAGGGTAATATTCATTAAGGGATGTGCTTGTGGCAAAGAAATGCATATATATATAACTTTGGAATGACTGTAGTTGTCCTTGCATAGCGAACAAAGCTGGTTAAAGAATGGAATATGTAAAAACAGTTAAATCAGTTAAGCTGTTTGCCGCCGTACAGCACGTCTACAGAATCATATTACTTTTATTTGTTGGAAACAGTCTTTGTTAACATTTAAATATAGGAATGAGGAAACTCCAGAGACATCATCAGGAGAGAAACCATTATTACCATCCGTTCAAGGCATGTGTTTCCTTATGAAAACTTATACATGAATTGACTACATCTAATAATAATGTCTTGTATAATTGCTTAATTCGTGATAGGACCAATATGGGCTTACTAGTTGGGAACCCATATGGGCTTTCTTGCTGCGACCCAAGTGGGTTTAATATGGGCAATACTATGTATATTGGTCCCTATGTGGAAAATCAGCCCAGATATAGCCCTTATTAGGCCCACAACTAACCGGGACCCATATGGGCATACTTGCAAGCAACCCATGAGGGCTTGCCTGCTTGGTCCAATATGGGTCCGAAATAGGCAGAAAAACATATATGGGTCCCACATGGGACCATATGGTATATTTGCTCAGGTATTTCCCATATTGGGCCCATATGGGCCTACTTGGTGGAACCCATATGGGGCTGCTTGTTGAAAACATACATGGGCTTTATCGATTGGGACCCATATGGGCTTTCCCTTTGTGACCAATATGGGTCTGTTTATTTGGGTCCCATAGAGGCCTTCTAGCTGGGTCCCATATGGGCTTTCTTGCTGAGAACACTTATGGGCTCTCTTTCTGGGACCCATGTGGGCTTGGTATCGGAGGCCCATATGGACTTGCTTGTTTGGGACCCATATGGGCTTTCTTGCCGGGACCCATTTGGGCTTGGTTGTTGGGGACTTATATAAGCTTTCTTGCTGGGACCCATATGGGCTTACTAGTTGGGAGACCATATGGGCCTTGTTTGGTACCTTTATGGACTTGCTTGTCTGGGACCCAAGTGGGTCTAACATGGGCAAGGAGATGTATATTGGTCCCATATGGGGCCCATGTGGAAGATCAGCACAGGTATAGGCCTTATCAGGCCCACATGTTATGACTTACCGGGACCCATATGGGCATACTTGCAAGAAACCCACGTGGGCTTGCCTGCTTGGTCCGATATGGGCCCGATATAGGCAGAACAAATTTTATATGGGTCCCACATGGGGCCCATATGTTATATTTGCCCACCTGTAGCCCATATTGAGCCTATATGGGCTTGTTTTCTGGATTATGATTAAATTAGTGTCATATCACATATGAAATACATATTTTTCTACACTTGCGCAATTCAAATGATCATTTGAGCATTACTATAAGCTACGACTGTGGTCAAGCAGTACTCTTTGCACTGGCTGTGAACCTGTGTTACTTATGTTGGCTGACAACATATCGTTTATTGCCAGAAGTGAAACGGTCGTTTTAACATTCCGATTTGCACTTGAAGCAGGTTGGCCTCCATGAAGGGATTTTGCAACAAACTGGTATGCGGATTGTGAAAAAAATTCATGTTATCGTAAGTAAATTAAATTCGCTGATAAATAAATTGGTTAGTTTTACATTGTATACTAACAAAACGTCTTCTTGCGATGCTTTCATGAACATATTGTTTGTACATCTACATTTCAAAATAGTATAACGAACCAAATAGATATTGGTATATTTTCATTATGTATAGGAATTTAAATGCGCCGTGGTAAACACGTGTTTTTTCGTATTTTGTCCATTATTTTGTTATGAACGCGTGCATTTATAACTCAAATAATCATAGCTGACATTTCTTGCTAAATATTTTATTAATAAAGTCCATTTATTTCCAGTTTGTGCGTTATAAATTGTGTTGTGTGTATATTTGGATAAACACGATAAATGCATTTAATTGTAAACATTTGCAAACACACAGCTCATGCTCTATCCGATGCGTAAAGTAATAATAAAACAACTACTTTCGTCAAGTACAAAACACTGCTACTGACGACACCAAAATCATTGACTGTTATCCTACATGGCCAATAAGCGTCATACTGCTCCGTATTGGCTTCAGTAAAGTTGCACTGTACAACAAACTTTTCCTTGCATTCGCATTGAATGCCGCGTCTCACTTGATCTATCTTGCATTCACTTGATATGTTTACAACGGAAAACAACTTATTCCATTTTTTATCTGCAACATTCTTGTAATAGAAACCAACAAACGTTGATTTCGCAGACCAAGCGCACTTCATGTTCAAACTTCTTGCTGACGACGTTGTCACTGTCATACTAATGTTGAATCCGACTGCAATGTTACATAGTCCAAAACACATTCCTTTAAAGTGTAGGTAAATTAAAACAATTCTATAACATTTATGGATAATGTTCACTATTATATTGTCAATCTGATCAAATATAAACAGTATATTTTTATAAAACGTTAATAAGTAACTATCAATGACTTACAAGTTGGACAGCGTACATACTTTTTGAGTAACGTAATGATTTATTTGGCGTGGTAATCAACATAGTGATGTAAAATACAGTCTTAAATAAACACCCCAGCCAGCAAGCATATATCGGATAGATATCGGTATATCGATATCGCATTGACAAAACGGCCCGATATCTATCCGTTATCTCCAGCAAGCATGTAGCCCACTGTACATATCGGATCAATATCGCCCAGTTGTCGGCTATCGATATATAAGTTCGATATCTATCCGTTCTCTATCCGATATAGTTAGGGTGAAAAATAAAAAGTAGATGTATACATTTAGTGTATGTGATATTTGTTATCCAAATCCATATATGAGTGGCATTTCTTCAACATGTGTTACGTTGTCGTCATTTGAAGTAGCGATGTTGGATCGATATAGAACCGATATCGTTCATGGCAATCAGTAATTTCTATTTATTTTCATAAAATTATTTAGGTGTATTAATCCGGCAATACTAAAGAGTATTTTACTGAACTGAATGTGCGTTCTATGCCTTCATTAATCTTATTTGAAATAACTTCGAACAAAATCGTTTTTGGTTGGCGCAAATTTCTTGTTCCTTTGAACTTGAACCGTTGATCTCCAGAAAGAAAAAGTAACATTAAAATTTCCTCTTCAAAGCAGAAAAAACAACAACAACAAGTACGTAATTATTACTATTTGTAGACATCGTGTTTCTTTATATCAGCTATTCATTGTCTTGTAGGCGTATACTAATCTAAGTTATTAAAATGTAACGTATTTTCGCGAGTATTGTTTATTATTTGTAGCATATTACGATACTGTTTTGTCATATATACGAATGTTAGTATTTACAGCGAGATAAGTTATTTTTTTACATGTTACAGGTTCAATATACTTCAAATTTTAACAGTATTGTATACATTATATTTAAAGGGACTTGTTCACATATTTTTGTATTTTTTGTAGTATGCCATTCATTGTCTTAAGTTAAAAGAGTTAAGCATCGAAACTTAAAAGCTCAAGTATAATGACCAGAAAAAATAAATAAAAAAAAGAAAGGAAAAAAGTTGCTCCCACCGGGGTTCTAACCTCCGTCATGTAGATCAAAAGGCTTCCGCCTTAACCACTAGGCCATTCGAACTTTTATATATGGGGATGCATTGTATATTTTATTATATGATTGTATAATTTATGTAAGCGATCCACGTGTTGTCAGCAATTTTAACGAAAACAAAAGAAACACTCCAAATTATTCCGTCGTTTAGCGTTACAAACGGTTTATGATTTTGAAAATTTCCACTGAGGATCTCTCATTAACAAACGGTATTTGCATTATGTCCTTTGTGTTATTTCGCTCCTTTATTTATGCTATTTTTTCATTGTGGGAATCTGTGACAAAATGTTGGAAAATTGTAAGTTGGCCAATTTGTGAACTGGTCCCTTTAAATAAATGCATACACTAAACTAATGAACGCACATTTAAAACAAATTATACTGAAAACAATTATGTTTTCAGCCAAATAACCTTCTTCGCAATGGTGGCTCTTAGGCCTCTTTGGATGACAATAAGGTCTTGGACTTGATAACGTTCATCACTGACAAACCGGCTGCACATTAATATGGACAGATCCATTTGAATTTGTCATTTTGACAGATGAAGGTAATCAAATATACATTGAATGTAGTAATACTTGGTCAGAACATGCAGTTCACTTCTATTGATGTGAGCAAGTTAGTAACACATTGTTTACGCAGTTTCTGCATAACACCATTAAAGAGATCAAGTACAATTTCTCCAACTCTGATTTAATAATTTTACTTTTATGTATGACTAAACATCGTCTGTGTAATATTGTTACAGTTATGTAAAATTGGAGTGTATATTAAAACATTTATTGCATTTCTTTATATGACTACAATTATTCATTGAACTACTTTCTGTGATCTAAACTTCTCACACACAAAATAATAGTAAGTTTAATTTACATACATTCCAGCTGCCAGTGACATACATGGTTTGCTTTGAACAACACCGGTATCATTATCGGGTGGAGTGCTGCATCAAACACTGGCTAAGGAATTTGACTGATATAAAGAACAGTGGATAAAAACATTCTACTAATAATTAATATTATGAAGACTTCTAAAATAAACACTCTTAAATGTGTTATAGAGACTGGAAAGTTCCAATTTATGAAGTTATTTTTAATTACTAAAACCACAGTTCTTAATAACAAGTGTACTATGTGGTTTATTAAAAAAAATTAATGACACACACTGTTTAGGGTTACTTAATTGTTTTACATTTTTCATGTTTTTGTGAAGACATGCAAAGGTCTTTTTAAAGATGTGATGCAACCTATATATGATGCTAACAAATTACATGTAATTAATATATATAATCTTGACTGAACCATAGTTTTCTTGTATTTGCAACATTAAATGTAAAAAACTGGTGAGGATAACAAAGAAACCATTTCATCAAGGATGCTTTTGGAAGAATAATATTGTCAAATATGTTTTTTTTTTTTTTTTTTTTTTTTTTCAGTGTATTTACACTTTTTACTGGAATTGTCTTTGATTTTGTTTTAATTTCCAGTTTGGATTCGAATCAGATTTCCATTTGTTTATATGATTTTTAAATATTTGGTTTTATCTAAATGACGTTAATTGAAATGTGAAAATTTCAATTTGATACTAAATTTCTTATACAAGTAATTGTCGGTTAAGTATTGATGAATTATTAACTTTTTTCAATTTTGTTGAACGAATTTTATAGCATGTATGATGGTGGATGATACTAATATTCATAAATAACTTACAGATAAAAAGCATTTGTAACTGTTTTCACTGGCAATTCAACTTACCATAAATGATTGCATTTCTTATCTTTTTCTTGGTTACTGTCACATCACTGACATGTTGTGACTTTTTTATACAAACCTACAAGATTTCAATGTGACATGTCCTTTAATGTTTATGGCTACAAACTCGTAACTGATTTAAATATTAATTAAAAATGAAGACGTTGAAAGATCATAAAAACATTTGTTTAAATAAATAGTGTATATATGCCCTTGATGATGTTCCATTGCTTCTGTTATATTCATCACAGTCTTTTGGGATTGTTTTGTTATAATTTGGTTCTCAAACGTAGTAAATGTTTTGCGAAGATAGAATTAGATATAGTTATTTAAAATGGAGATATGTACACTTTCTTGAGTGGTGTTGCAAATTGCACATCATTTTGAAATTTAGCATTAAAATAAACAAGTGTGGTTATAAATTCCAAAGAAATTGACAACATCGTCTAATAGATATCGGACTTATGTAGGCTCGCTAGCTGGAACGATATTGGCCCGATGTCTATCCGATATACGTCCGATAAACAATACTCCGATATCCATCCAATCCAATGCCGATGGGCAAAACGTTGAGCGTATAGATATCGCTCACGATTTCGATATCTATCCGATATTGTTGAAAACTTATCGAATATATATCGGAACAATGTAGGCTTGCTAGCTGGAACGATATTGGCCCGATGTCTATCCGATAAACAATGCTCCGATATCTATCCGATCAAATGCCGATGGGCAAAACGTTGATCATATAGATTTCGCTCACAATATTTATCCGATATTGTTGAAAATATATCTAATAGATATTGGACCAATGTAGGCTTGCTAGCTGGAACGATATTGGCCCGATGTCTATCCGATATACGTTCGATAAACAATGCTCCGATATCTATCCGATCAAATGCCGATGGGCAAAACGTTGATCGGATATATATCGCACACGATATCTATCCGATGTTTTTGAAAACATATCTAATAGATATCGGACCAATGTAGGCTTGCTAGCTGGAACGATATTGGCCCGATGTATATCCGATAAACGTCCGATAAACAATGCACCGATATCTATCCGATCAAATGCCGATGGGCAAAACATTGATCGGATAGTCATCGCTCACGATATCTTTCCGATATTCACAACATATCGGATAGATATCGGATCAATGTAGGCTTGCTGGCTGAAACCCTAATTATTTATTCTCGATTAAACTAATCATTATTAAATAATTTGTATACGATGATTTGTATCCTTATAAAAAATAAAGTGGAAGATATTGCGCTTAAAACAATGCATTCCGTACTATTAACTTTCGCATTTAATTATTTTCCCCTCATTCAGGGAAAGCAGTGAACAAGAATGAAATGTATATATAGCTGTTATTAAATAATGCCATCTGTTGCTAAGTACCATCTACTTTTAAAATAACGATTTAATTGTAATACTAATATATACAAACTGAACATATTTTAATAAAAACATATTGAACTCCAGCTAAATCAGCAGGGGAGAAACTCTTATTAAGAACATACTGTCCCATATTTCAGCCACGTGGCCAGTTACCAACAGATCACAATATGAAACAGAAAACAAACGCAAGGCACTCGAAACAATAGTAATCAGAACACTATATTTGATCACATATGCAACTGTGGAAAAAAAATGCCATTTAGTTTACCTAAATTATTTAACTACAACAACTACCTACACGCGACAGGCCTGGGCTGCATTTATCAAAACATATATCGAGGCAACGAATCCGAAACCGCGTGGCCGCACGCATTTGACAGAAATCATTCTGGACAGTTGGTCAACTCAACCCGGTAATAAAAGCAATTCTAAAAGGGACAACGGTGCAACAACCTTGCGATTTGTAATGCTTGTTCCATCGTCGGAACCTACATTCGCTCAAATACTGTTGTGGTAGTCCGTCCATCTTTTAATCCTGGTAGCGCTCGACATAATCGCACAACACAAAGCTTCTTTATTTAGAGTTAGATCTAACACTTCTATAAACACACACACGATGTAATATTTTGAGAAACCGTTAAAATTATTATCGCCTATTAACTAGGAATGGGACCGAATATTCGAATATCGGATAATATTCGAATATACAAAAACGAATAAGACTATTCGATTTCAAATTTATTCAAAGAACACAATTTCTTTTAGAAAATCATGATTCATGTTCCAGTTTGATTGCAAAGTTAACATGAATTCCATGCGTATTTCCTGTCTAGCAGGTGAGCGGGGCAGTATAGCGTTTTTACAACACATGCCAAACATGTCCAATGCACGACAATTGATAATTGGCAGGGGGGCCACGTCTTTACAAGGGCCGCGAACTAACGGTTTGCAGGGGGCCCGAATATGACTCAATGTATCCACGGTTTCACAGTTTGCACAAGGCGTACGTTGTTGTTTATTGTCCTTAACTGACATTTATACGGTTAACCTGTTTACAGTAACTTACTATTACTCTCTAATTGAACCAATCAAAATGAATCCATTTTCAGCCAATCAATTTCTTTAACAAAATTAGCATGATCTGGTCAATCTTAATATACGTCACTTGTAAAGAGAGTTGCTCGACCATTTCGGACGACTCCGTATTTAATGTTACAGGGCACGACTCCCTGGTGTTAGTGCACAGCAGCATTTACTCGCAGCGGTCTATCTCCGATGTGTGTGGGATTGAGGAGGAGCCCATGGTTAGTGCCCCCTCACCCCCCCCCCATATTTACCCCGTATGGTCAACACCCAGACATCCCCCATGAATTGCCCTGCTCCAAACGACAGTATTTGTAGCTCTAATACAGGGATTCATTTATAAATATCAAATACCGTACAGGTAAAGGTAATAAATATCACCTCATCCATGTCAGTGAGCTCATTGACTTGGCAACTGAGATAGTTAAGGACCATCAACAGCAACGGTCCACTGGGTGTCGAGTCAAGTCCTTTTATGTAATTAAATAGACTCAATGTTCCTTAGAAGCCAAGAGTCTATACCCAAAGTCAAACGCAAAGATAAAAATACATCCCCCCACCCAAAGAAAGCCATACGGGGGTCGGAGCCGATCCAAAGCCTGCATGCAACGAAGAACCCTCTGGGTCGCCCAAAAAGCCGGCACTCTCTGCCACAAAACTCCCAATTCCCTCCTCACGCCAATGCAGAACAAATACCAAATTAAAATCAGCCCTATCGGGGCGGAAAACTATGTTGAAGTCCACTTCAGCTACAGTTAACAAGATTAGACGCAGGTTAATTGAGGGCCACTATTGACAGTAGGTTTAACATTGTCTTCAGTTAAACATACTGAAGTTAAACTTTTTTAGACATAAACCAATCCGTGCAAGTTTTAATTTTACAAGAAATCAGTTTAAAGGCAGTGAATATTAAATTATTCCTGGCTTGAATATTGAGTATAAAAACCACTGCAACGTGAACCATAACTCTGCAGGTGGGTTAGCTTTTTACATTAAAAATAACATCAACTATGAGGGATTGAATGTGAATGACTCTTTAAAAGCTGATGGTAGTGCAGTTTTATCGAAGTGCTGGCAATTAAGGTTATTATAAGTAAGAACCGACCTCTTTTCCTGGTTAACATATACTCAAGAGGATGCGATCTTGAGTCTTTAAATAAAATTAGCTCAAAATTACGGACCATTAAAGGACCCCATGATGTCATCAATACGGGGGACTTTAATGCACATCACCCCGCTTGGAATCCCCTAAATCTGATTCGGGAGGTAAAGCAGTCACAGCCTGGTTGGAAGAGCAAGACCTCATTTTGCTCAATGATGGTTCGCCAACCAGGCTTGACTACACAGGAGCTATGACTCATATAGACCTCACCATAGCCAGCTCTGAGATTTCTAGCACTTCTGCCTGGGAACCGTTACCCGATAGCCTAGGATCTGACCACTTCCCTCAAATAGTCACCCTGTGTAACTATATTACACAGGGAACTGATACCCAGGGTTCAGGGGAACCTAGATTTATATTAATAAAGATAACTGGGATTAGTTAAGGGACCTCTGTGCAGATCTATCCCTGGCAGACATTAACACTCAAGATCCACTTCTATTCTGCAAAAATCTGACCAATAAATTGCTGTCTATAGCTGAATGCCGCATACTTGTCTCTTCTGGCCAGAATACACGCAATAAATCACCGTGGTGGAGCGATGAATGCACCAAGGCTTTACAGGACAGAAAAAAGCTCTAAAAATCTATTAATACTAAACATTCTACTTCACAGCAGTGTTGGCAAAAAATTAACAGAATTAAAGGAATTGCGTACTGTCTTATGCCTCTACTTAAATTTAAAGGCGAAATTGCCTGTACCTCAAGAGACAATGCTCAATTTTTGGATTAACATTTCAAATCTGTATCTGGTGATTCAAACCTGCCTTCTGAAATTTTGGACCATCAAAAACTGTTTGAATCACATAATAAACACATTTTAAATGAGCCTGGGGATAATAACTGCCCATTAAATCAACCATTGTCTGTTTCGGAATTAACAGCATCCATTGGTGGCGGGAAGGACTCTGCCGCGGGACCTGATAGACTTTCTTATCTGAAGTTTAAGAACATGTCAGATCACTTTTTATATTTCTGGCTTGAATTGTACAACAAGGTGTACTCGATGGGTCTTATACCACCCGAGTGAAAGCAGGCTACAGTGATACAGGTACCAAAACCTGGAAAAAATAAATCAGATCCAAAATCTTATAGGCCAATAAGTCTCACTTCTCATGCTAGTAAATTATTATCAATCATGATCAAAAATAGACTTGAGCACTTATTGGAAACAAAAAATATTTTGAACCCCTTCAGGTCTGGCTTTAAGAAAGGGCGTTCTACACTAGACCAGCTAGCTAGACTACAACATGACATTATTTTGGCAAAAAATCGAGGGCAGTCAGTACTTGCAATCTTTTTGGACCTTCAAGCTGCCTTCGACTTAACTTGGACTTTCGGCATCCTAACAAGCTAGCTGATAACAGTATCACCGGACACTGCTTCCACTATGTAAGGGCTTTCCTTGAGTGTCGTTAAATTAAGGTCAGAGTCGATGGTGCGAGTTCAGATGAAGCAATAACTGAAAGAGGAACCCCACAGGAGTCTGTCATATCCCCACTACTGTGTTCCATCATTGTCAATGCCCTGCCTGAAACCGTTAAATCATCAGGCACGGTAATCTCCCAATTTGCTGATTACTCCGGCACCTTGTTAATGGGGTTCAAGCTGTCAACCCTGCAAAAAAAGCCCAAGCAAGGCTGGACTCTATATGGAAATGGGCCATTGAATGGGGATTCAAAATTTCACCCGCCCAAACAGTAGAAATCCTGTTTGGCATATACAAACAGCACTCTTTGGACTTAACTTTAGTCGGCACCAACGTCATTTTTGAAAAAGTGGTGAAATTTCTAGGTATGTACCTAGATGAACGGTTAACATTTATTCACCACTTCAGATATTTGGCAGAAAGGTGCGAACGGGACTTAAATTTAATGAGGATGTTGAAAGGCATAGGTTTCAGGTCCGATAAAAATAGCCTCCTTCTCCTCTACAAGTCCCTTATCCGTCCAAAGATAGATTATGGGGCCCAAATCTATTGCTACGCCAAATGCCCATAAAATGGTTGATACCATACAAAACAAGGCCCTCTGGATAGTCATAGAGGCACTGCCGTGTACACCGGGTTGTACATTAAAGGAGGAGGCCGGAGTGCTGCCCCTCACCGTGTGCCAAAACAACAAACCCTTCCAATATTGGGCCAGGGCCCAGTCCAGACACGGCTCAAACCCCGTTAACAAGCTATTTGGGACCTTCATCAGGGGCCGGGATCTTAAAAAAGAGCATGTTGCCTTCCCATCTGGGGCCAGCACCCAGACCCTGGTGGAGGAAGCTGGACTCCAGGAGGTTGCTGTGGCAGACCTAAATCTCTCCGAAACCCGACCCTGGCTGCTTCACTCCCAGGATGTCGACAACTATCTATCTACAATAGTAACGAAATCTGACTCCCCGCTCCTTGAGGTCAGAAGCTCTCAATTATATTAATATTCAGTATGCTGAACATTTAAAAATTTATACAGACGGCTCCAAATGCCCTGACTCTGGCCTGGTAGCCAATTCATTCGTAATTCCCTCCAAAAAGATTATAAAAACATTCAGACTCAGTAACAATCTTTCTATATATTCGGCGGAACTTTTGGCCATTAGCTTTGCAATGTGCTGGATATTAGTTAACAAGCCAACTAAAACTACTATTTTCTCTGACTCTCTATCATCACTAAACTCCATCAAAAATAGAAATAGCAGGTCTAGGCCCGATACTTTAAATGAAATTTTCGATTTGAATCAAAAGTGCCTAGACAAATCATTACAGGTAACCTTAGTTTCGTGCCCAGCACATGTCGACATCCCGGGGAATGATCAGACGGTAGGGGAGGCTAAGGAGGGCCTCAAAAGGGAGTTGGTTAATAAAGGGATCCCAACAGAAATATACTCCCGGCCCAAGGCCTATGTTATGCGGGAGTGGAACAACATGCCACCCGCTAACACTCTTTACAAAGCCCCTGTCACCATTGGCCAGAAAACCAGTCGGACAAATCAATATTCCTCCAATATCATTATTGACAAATGCATTGGCCAACTGAGGATGGGGACCAGTCTTTTGCCTGATAGTGTGGGAAAGTATATTTTAAAGCTGGACCCTCTCTGTCCTCAATGTGGGATCCCATTTACAACCGACCACCTGCTGACACAGTGCCCCCAGTTCTCTACCCAGAGAGAACAGCTAAAAACCACTTTTTCCAACTTAAACATTGATTTTACCCTTAATAATATTTCTAATCCTACTGGCAAAAATAAATTACCAGTGTACAAATCTCTGGCAGCATATCTTGTGGATTGCCAGAATACTGATAAAATATAAATACAAATAGGGGTCCTGCAGCTTACTAAGAACACATTCTATATTAAAAACTTAATTTTAATAGACTTTTTCCCATATCTGGGGGAAACTCAAGTGATTTAATAATGTATTTATATTACTGAACAGCTTTTTACTGTCCAGTGCTTTAATTATTCCTTTTTTAGCAAAAATTACATCTATTTACTGTCTCCCAGTGTGTTATACACTAATCCTCCTCTTAGTACATTACACTCCCATATATATGGGTTTGATTGATTGATTCCTTTATTTCCTCCATATATGAAGAGTTGAACATATGTACACAGTAAATTAACAAATTAATACAGCATGCAAATATAAATAATGCAATTTGTGTGATCACAATAAGAGTTCACACTACGTACATTCCAATAAAGAAAAATAAATCTAAGATGTTTTATCACATACAACGAATGTGTTCAAAAGAATATCACATTTCCAGGTAAGCAGTTTAAAATATAACAATGCAAGTTATAGCAAACATCTCATAATAACAACACAATGTATCCTGCTTCATATTAGCATTACCTACATAATATAAATTTGACTTGGTTACAAAAACAAGACAAATTAAGTAGGAAGCTTATGCATAATATTTTATAAGGGTTTAGTCTCATAGTGTTAAGCCTTAAACGAAATCGAAATTTAAGACTAAGTTACGAGCTATCACTCTTTAAAACCAGATCAAGCATTAACCCTGCGTAGCATTTTAACAAGAGCAATTGTTAATGTATGGTTAATAAAGCAGCCGTCGCTGTGCTCTGTACACAACACGAACAGTTCTGAGCACTGGTCGTTTACTGACATGGACATAATTGCCCTAAATTTGTCATGGCCACATTGTTCAATAATTGCATCCCACATTTTCAAACGGTTATAATCTTTCTTGTGACAAAACATAATTGAATGCACGGTTAAATCGTCCGTCAATAACTGACAAGATACACATGTTTGTATAAAGGGTTTAGATACAAATAGCCCAATATTGAGCAGCAGTACTTTGCACACATGTAGTAATTTTGGTTTTCGTTTGGCAATCTCCCAAAGAGGTGAGCAGCAACGTTCACGTATCACATTTCGGTATGCATAATTCACAAATTCACAGTTTTCAAAAGTTCTGTGATTAGTAGGGATTATCACATTATAGTATAATATTTTCTTCCAGATAAATTTAGAAGGAAATGTACCGGATTCAAGGTATTGTGTCAAGTGTTCAACAAGATTGTAGTTTTGCAACAGTCGATACATTTCTGGCACAAATCCAATAGTTTGTTTATCAAAATTTAAAAATCGCACGAGTCGTTGATTAAAGATTTCTTTTGCTATATACTGACATGGTAATCGGCACAACTGTCCCATGAACTGCAGCTTCTTATAGTCAATCATAGTTTCAATGGGAGTTATGTCGAGTGTTGATAGCACGTAATCGGTATGTATATTTCTCTGGTATCCTTGCATGTGCTTAATACAGAACCGATGCGCAATTTCTAGTTTAGTAATGTCTTTTTTCGAGTAATTTATCCACATTTCACAGCCGTATAATGCCTTGGGTATAACGGCTGACAGATAAACTGTTTTAAGAGTCATCGCACTTATATTATCGGGGCAAACACCTTTGTTACACACATTTAAGTATGTCCCTCTTAATTTCAAATTCTTTATACATCCCTATATCTTCCCATCATGGGACTGAACTCTTAACAAACCACTTGTCTTTTATCTAGTACACTGGGACAATAATAGACAAAGCTCAGTATAGCATTCAGAGGGTTAAACCCAGCCAGTGTTTATATTGTGTATAACTGGCTATTTCAATGGTCAACAGTATAGCGAATACATGGTTGGTGCCGAGATGGAGAAAGTTTATCCGGTGGGGGCTTAGAAAAAGAAAATAGGGCGGGCTTTAGCGAGCCCTATTTTATTTTTCGGGCCGAACCGGATAAACTTTCTCCTTCTCGGCCACCAACCATGTATTCGATTTATCTTGATACATAACTATTGCGTCAATGCAACAGATTAAATCAATTAAAACTACTAAAACCTCAACATAACCAAAACTCCTGGACGGGCCTCCTACATGTAGAACATTCCAGACGGCCGAATTACTACTTGTTTTGTGGCAAAACAAAATAGTTCCATATTAAAATGCACATTTTATTGTTTTAAAATAGACAATATGAGTAAAAATAAAAAATGAATCGAGAACATAATAATTTTATTGTTAGTTATTTATGCATTTATGCAATCACATATCACAAACACATTTTAATCTAATTTTAAGTTGAAGGTCGTTGGCTTTGCAGTTGAACAAGTGTCTGTGCAAACGGATCAACAATTTAGTTTTCACACTACACGACGGATTATTTCATATAAATAGTGAAATTTGGTTGAAAATTCTCAAACAAGTGTTCATTCAACATGGCCTGTCAAATACATTTATAATTATTTAATTGAATCAATGAATCATGAACCAAAATGTATCAAAGATTTTAAGTCTGTGAATTTCAAGAATACTTTTAAGAATGTGTTTTCTGCTGCAATCGATTCAGTCTGTAGAAACACCTGTTATAACTTAGTCCATAACACTATTTTCACAAATCAATTTTTATATTGTAAAAACATGTCAAAATCTAGTAAGTGCACTTTTTGTTCTAGTCCTGAAACTATTGATCATTTGTTTATCCAATGTTATATGTCTACTTCGGTTAACAAAGTTGTATTATACTTAATGCATGTCCTTACTGCAGATAACCATAAACTTTCTGTAAAAGAATTTCACTATTTAGACCTTGATAATGCATATGGTTCTGAAATCAAGTATGTATTTTTAATCTTATTGTCAGAATCCAGACATATTATTTGGAAATGCCGAAATGAAGTAAAGTATGAAAACAAGTTGTACAGTCCTTTTGATATTATATGCAAATTGATAAGTAGATTAAAATACCGCATTTTGTTGGATTTTAAAAGATTGAAATTAGAAAAATTTGAATTAATTTGGGGAGAATATTGTGATGTTGTTTCAGATAAAATACTTTTTAGACAGGATTTAAATCCTGCAGTTTATGCTAATGTACATTAATTAATTTATCGTATTTTATTGTATAAGTGTACTTCCTTTTTGCTGTTTGTGTTCTTCTCTCTGATTTCAGGATGACGACGTCGAGGTGCGCTGAGGAGAGGTACTCGGGTTGTCATCCTGAGTCGGAGAGGAGGCCACATAGTGTTTATAGTGCTTTGAGTGTTCATAGTGTGCATATTTGAATGTTATGTATATTTATACTAATGTACATCATCTCTTTTTATCATCAGTGTTCCTGTGTTTCATTTCAATCATAATTTCATATACTCTGTAACCCAGTAATGGGCTCATTTTCATTTCACTCATTGAAGTCCATTATCACTCATATTTCATCACTATGTATATTCGACATACCATTGCCTCATTTTTCACCCATGTAGGACACAGGAACATTGTACTAATATTTCCCTATAGTATAGAGGTTCATTGGTTCTCCAATCAAACACAATTTATTATAGTGTCACACTCTTTCAGGCCTAACTGGTTGGCGGGGCTGGGGCGGGTGGATAGTGGTACCGAAGGCTATGGACGTGCCTCAGCCCCGCCACCCAGAGCAGCCGTTGACTTCTTTTATATTCTCTGCGGATCTTCACGGAGAGTGCCCGGGCATGATCTGGGGGGGTTTGCGGAGAATACACTTTTTCAAACCTTTTTTATATTACGGTCTACAGTTTCTATTATTTTGTATCACTTACTTCAGTTTTATTTGCCTCATTAAGTAGTGTGACAAATTTTCATGTTTGATAATTTTAATATGTATATATATATATATATACAGATATAACCTCGATACAACCTACTAATTAAGACCCGCTTCATATAGGTCGGTGACTTACTATTTGTTAAAAAATCATACTTCCATTTGACTAAATTATTTACAATATTAATACGTATCTCCAATTTAAAAGCGTGCAGACGCAGTGAAAGACTGTTATTTCCTCTTTAAACGTGCAGACGTGATAATGACTGTTTTACTTATTATTTAAACGTGCAGTCGTGTGAAGACTGTTTCAGTGAACTACATATAATCTGTTTTATTTCAATCTTAAATGTTTAGTATATAAAAAAGTCACCCTCATCCTTGTAAATATTAATTTAGATTCTTTTAGCGGGTACTTGGGGCTATCTACACCCCAAGGTACGAATGAATAAATTTTATGCAAAAGAAAAAAATAGTGAAATTTTGGATGTTAACAGTTGCCCCTGCAAATAACGATTGGAAGTTTTGGTTGCTTCGTTCATCAATTGCAATGGAGACGTTCGATGCTGCTGTCACGGTGGGAGGAATCGGAGGATGCGAATCTGCCAGATTATCTGGGAGAGGGACTGGCTGAACCTGTGCTTCACTGCCTTCAGGAAGAAATGCTGATGCCTGATCATCGATCCTGCCCTGTTCCTCAAGTTGAATTTCTCCTTCAGCACTGGTTGAGGTAGGCTTATACTTAGAGATGGTTTCATTTTTCATTTTTTTATTGCTGGTTTTATTCAGAATTTCTGAAATTTGCCTGTGCTTGCTTTCTGACCGAGAAGAGTAATTTAGGACCGATTGGATGTTTTTATGCCCAGATATCTGCATAATGTCTGTTGGTGGAATGCCATTGTCTCTCAGTTTTGACACTAATGTCTTTCGTGTTGCATGGTTGGTTAGTTTTTTATTTGTGTCTAGGCCAGCTTCAATGCACATTAATTTTAATAGTTTTCCTAACTTTTTTTCTCCAACTGGATTTTTGCTAAACCATTTGTCATGACTTGAATTGTTCTAGGGGCCAGATAAAATGGATGGTCCGGATTCAAATATTCTTTAGGTCTTTTCAAGGCGTACAGTTTGTACATTTGCACTGGGCATCTCTTTGGGTCATCTGTTGCCCAAACTTTAGGCTTAACTTTCCTGATATCTGACACATTATCGCCAGTTCGAGTTTTAGTTTGTCTTTCATTAAGTTGCAGATACTCGGTTCCTTTAGAGTCTTTCTGCAGAGTTATGTCACCCCATCTGTAAAAGAATGGCATTGTTAAAGCTTTTAAAATACTTGATTACATGGTGATCACTCATAACTGTACTGTCGTTTGAAAAAAATTCAAATTTAAACACTACTGTAGCTCTATTTGTTTTACTAATAATCTGCGTTTTCTTCACTTCTTTGGGTATGTGTCTGGTTTCCATCAAATTGGGAATTTTGTGTCGTGAACTCATCAATGGGGAAAAATAAACCATATTTGGAAAATTTTGAGGATTGGGTTCTTTTATCTGACCTGGTAAATTAAGGAAAAATCACTGATAATTATAAATAATTGTGTATGTCTCACATTTGTGACAAGCTTTTCCTTACCAGTTGGATTTAATTTTTACTTATTTGCAGCTATTTTAAAATTGTTATTAGGGTTTTATTAGTAATTGCAAAGTCATTACAGTGTAAGCAGAGTTCTGTAGTTCAAGGAAGAACACCTGTCTTCAATAAGACATGGGTATCTGAGTTCGAGTCTCAGCAGAAACTTTACAGCTGACTTTGCATTCCTAAAAAAATTCAAAATATTATAGAAAATAAAAAACTATTATACATTTATTGTACGGTACTTGCAATAATAGATCACATATATTTTATATTGTTAAAGTACATTATTACCTCAAGTTATAATTCTCTGTGGTTCCTCTCAATCCAAGTGACACACAATTGTTGAACCACAATGTGTTTAACAAGGATTTTGGTGATGTGCCCCCAAGCACTTTACGGTCATACAACATTTCAATCTCCTGGTCACTTATTGGATCTGCCGCGTTTGGTTTGTTGCCCTTTCCCATTTTTTTTCAGTGTCCTTTGTTTTGCTTTTAGTGCATCCCTTGTCAGCTGGAAGTGATTTGTATTGTTTTCCTGCATAATTTGTAATGGGTTTTTGTTGCGTTTTAGTTTCCGGTCAATGCTTGAAATCATGTTCCTGATTGTGCTTGGTTCATATTCAGAGCCATCACTTTTCCTAACTGAAAGCACATAATTTGCCAAGTACTCATCTAACATATCTGGTGCAATGTCATGGATTTCCCTTTTCTCTTGTTTTGTAAGTAAGAATCTTTTGAACTTGTTCACATCAGCCATTGTTTTTTTTAATGTATTTTTGTTTTGAGCTTGGCAGATTTGATCTTTTACTTCCTCATTAGTAAGTACTTTGAAACAGTCCTTTATTTTGGGGGTTGTGTTGTTGTTAGCAGACAAAGTACATGGTTTATAAATACAAGTTTATTCTCCAAAATTCGGCCAAAATTCCCCTCCCCCAATGGTGCTACCCCTTCTTTTAATAATCACGAATGATACAAAGTCATCCTTTTATGTGCCCCCCAGGGTGATTCTCTTTTATCAGTATATATTTGTACAACCTAGTCAGTTCTTTTTATTAGTTATATCTTGTTTTATCTGTGTTATTTTTAAAGGCCCTAAAAGTAAGCAGTTCGATAGTACCGAAAGGATGTAATAAATGTTTTATCCTAAATCTTACTGTGTATTGGATTCTCATCCTGCTATGTTTGTTCATTTTCTTAAATTGTCACCCTGGGGTAGGTTACATTCCACTAAATAGCCCAACAATCTTGTATAAATCTCAATGGACAGGGTCTCATGCTGGAGCAATAAGTTATATTCCGTGTCTTCAAGAGCTCAGCATTAGTTAAAAGCATGTCATGCAATTGTAACATCCATCATTAAAATAAATATAACAATTATAAAGAAAATATTACATACCAACAACATATACTTGCAGATGCAAGATACTTTAGTAGTCTTATATTACTTAAATTCCTATTAATTAAATAGTTCATTTTACACTGTATATTCAAGTACTACTACTTGACCTTTATAATGAATAAAGATTATAATGAATTTTAACATATTTTCTCTCACTTCATATGTAACGACACAATTATTACACAACACTTTGGTGAACCAAAATTTCTTTATTTAGATTTAAATCTAACACTTCTGCAAACACACACACGATGTCATATTTTGAGAAACCGTGAAAATATTATTGCCAATTAACTTAACCTGGCTAAGGTGACGTTACCCAAGAATTAATATAATGCCTGATGCTTAGATTTATTAAATTATCAAAATATATATATATATTTTAAATGCACTGTTATTACTTAAATGCTAGTTGATATTCAAAATAGATAAATCAACATTAAAGAATAATGTGTAATTACAATAAGTATAATCCGACGATATAATGCAAAACTGGAACAAAAAGTGGGCCACGAAATGAGGTACGGAGTGCATATATACTCAGATCCAATATACCCGCCAAACTCTACCAAGAGGACGTGACCAATGTCAACAGCCAGAATCTGCAACCACTATACCTGACCACTGTCTGCAGCCATAGCTTTAATCAGTGCATGACGTCATCGTATGATATATTGGCGCGCTAAATTTAAAAGTGTCATTCTAACTTTACATAAAGTAACAACGTTTTTAACTGTAACCTTATGAATTCTATGGAGTGATACAACCTTAAGAAAAATAGAATAAGGGTCGCGTATTTAAGCCTTAATAAAATAACATGGATGAATGAAAGGAAAATAAGGAAAATTCAATGCATACTGGATTATCAATGCTTACAGTGGCATAACACATGATACGTCTCACTGAATGCAATTGTCTACAGCCAATAAAAATTAATGCTACACATTGCATGGTTACAACATTTCCAATGTTAAATGTTACTAATGTAATGTAATGATATACTCATACCATTTAAATGTTCATGAAGTCATTTCCATCAAATAGATCAAATGTCTTTACAGGGAGATAATTACGTCAGGAATAAAGTTCATTTGTGTACCAGTTGTCTTTCCTAGTCTCAACAATAGGTTATGCTTCGTGTAGTGGCCACGTAATATATACCGTGGGTTTCGATGATGTGCTTGTTTGTAAATGTATTCGATATGTGAAAGGTCTATACATGTAGTATGAAATGCATTTCTGGTATTTGACGATCCAACATTCTTGATTACATGTACTAATATAATTATAGAATATTGTGAATTATTGCTGTCTATTCATTCATGAGCAATTCTTTCCGACCAATACATACAAATCTGCGGATTACAATGCGCTGAAAGCATTCCAAGGAATAACAATCCATCATGACATATACGAAACATAATTTATTACATTATAGACATTCGTATATAACAATGCTTAAATATTAATTCTCAGAAAATAATCTCTTTTATATATTTTTGTTGTCGACAAACCGTCAATATGCCCTTTTAATGTGTTTTAGCGCTTCACGAACGTTTATCTTGTAATATGCTGGACGTCATTAGAATTGAGGACAATCAAGGTAAATTGGGTCGTTTTTCTTCACGATGATTTCAAGCATTTACTTTAAACTGATATACACAATAAGCGTTATGCTTGTGCTCTGGATATAGCTGGTTCTCAACATATAACTGATGGATACAAATATTTTATATTATTAATGAAAGAATAATGTAATTTAATTCTCACCATTTGCTCATAGTTAATGTTAATATATATTTCCAACGTGTGATAACAACTTAGGGACATCTTACTCAATTATATTCATAATCAACCACGCCTGTGTGAAAATGCTTTAGTCATTAATTTTGTTGCAACGCACCCTTGTAAATTAATAATGTTGTCATCAGCCATTTACTACGTTGTTGTTACATTATGTTTATTACGTGTATCAACTTAGGGGATCTACTTAGCATGATGCTCGACCAAAAGAGCATGATACTCGTTCATTGAGTATCATGCTCGTTTATTGAGCATGGTGCTCGATGGTACTAGACCGTACGAAGAGGGTCTTTATTGTCTAACCCAGCATAATGCTCCAAAAACTAGCGTCACTTCGAGTGGACGAGCATGATGCTCGATCCTATAAGCATATGCTCGGCCGAAAGAGCAGGATGCTCGTTTATTGATGCACGTTCATTTAGCACGATGCTCGTTTCTATGGGCATGATGTTGTCTAAGATATTAAAGACCCTAATCGTATTCCATAGTCTAAAGACAATGGTCATTGTAGAGAATTAACGTTGGTCAGAAAGATGCAGACCTCAAATAAAGACTATCTCGCTATTGATAGACCTTAAACAGTCCATGCGCTGTCTGAACTCTCTAAACTTATAGCAAAGGATTCATATATAATATAATCCCTAAACAACAATGAATTGAAGAAGTTATTTTTAATAGCATATTTTCATAAATCAGGAAAACCTTCAATTCGCAAAAAGGATCTGTATTTTAAGTTATCACAAAGATATTAATACTATATAAAATAATGTATATATTGTATTCCGTTTCAATGAATTGAGCTATCATATTCATTAAGCAAGACCATTTTTCATTTTGTTTAATAATATTGTATATTGTTTAATCGCAGTGACTTAGTTCACACATTTTGGAAGAAGAGACCAGGAAATTCAGACGAAAACAAACTCCGTTATTTGGCGGATTTCAAGCAATATACTAAATGTCACATATAATTGTAAATGAAAGATTGAGAATTCCATGCATATTTATTATTTATATTTCTGGCTAAAGATGTGACATCAATTCAGGCAGTAAAGGAACTATTTGGAAACCCCTCGTATTTATTTCGTTTTAACCAGATCGACAATTTTCTCGCATTATTCGATGTCTTCTGTTACCAGGCATGCATAGATGCATTTGCTCTTAATGGTAATTAAAATTAATACAAACGCAAATACTAAAAACTAAATGTTTTGAGTTCGTTTACATTTCATTAGAAATATCTTAATATAAGACTGTTTTAATGGATAATACTGAGTACAACGCTAATCAGATGAACAATAATAGCATATTTTTTATTTTCAATATGTAATAAAAAGAAGATTATACACTTTTACAGTGGGGTCCTAAAATGCAGCGTTTGAAAATATGTCAATTGAAAGCCGTTTTTGTTTGTGTGAAAAAAAGAAATTCGAATTAGTCGGTCTCTGTTTGTAAACACTGTTTAAATGGTGGTTTCGATTTTGCGTTTCTGACATCGTGCTGTAGATTAACCCATCCAGTGAAAGAAGAAATGAATTTGAGTGACTATGGACTAGATTTAAGTATGTCTTAATTGTATATAAATTCGTGTATATATTTTATTTAATGCATATATATTAAGTTTTATATGCGTTGTTTTGACTTATATTTTCTCACTGTTCATCATTATATAGATCTTCTAGAGACACTAAACGAGTACAACCAATTTATATCCAAAACTCACCGCAGAGGTTACTTCACCTTGATACTCATCAGTAACCACTGTCACCACGAGTTAAAAACTTCCAGATCTAGAACTATTGATTTAGTATTTATAACACTTGCATAGACGTGTTGCATTATTGGTCCAGGTATATATATATAGCATGTCAAAATGAAAAAAAGAGAAGGAAATACAAACTATCATAACAACGTAAGGATTTTACTGTTTTGTAAACGTTTTTTTGTTTCTTCTGCTTGTCCACAATTATAATTCCCTCCATCTGAAGGCCGGGAGGGATATAAAATCAAGCTATGCTCGGAACCAGGTAAATCTCTGCACGGAGGTTGAATATATCCGCGTTTTCTCACTTTAGCGGACTGTCCGTTCACCATCGCACACATTATAAAAACTTGATTAAATGTGGTCACCGCCTAGTTATGGTCACTGCAAAGCTTACAGAGTTCAAATCGGTATTAAGGCGCGCCGATCCTGATAATACTCCACCCTGCATTTATCGAAGTACATGCACTTGCAACAGTTAATTAAATGACCTTTAAAGTACTCAAAGGTTGGACATTAACCAGTATGCAAACAATAGCAACTTTTTGAGAGATGGTGCAATGACATAACAAGTTGCACACGAGTGCCTGTTTTACTCCAATGGCTTATTACGAGTGTTTATGCAGTGAAATAAACAAAAGAAACCTTATATGCTATAACAGGAAAACATGCACCGCCCATGTTATTTAAAAAAAATCAAATTACTTTAAAATATTTTACTAGAGATGCAACAACAGAACATTAATTTGAAATTATTTTGAACACCAGTCGTGCCTAACACAGAGGTTTTGACAAATTTAACTGTAACCAAATATAGAAATATGACCCTCCTGGTGACCATTTTTTACGGACCCGAACCATTTGACCAACTTTGGTAAATAATCACCCAAGGACCATTTCTGTTAATTTATTTCGCTTTCGTCACCTACATATGCAGTGGTTCAGAAAAAATCGAATTAATTTGACGGAGGGTCACCCATGGATCATTCCTGTGAAGTATGGTGAATATCTGCTTAGCAGTTTAGGAGGACATGTTATTGTTGACGCACGACGGACGACGCACGACGGACGACAAAAGGCGGTCCCAAAAGCTCACAACGAGCACGTTGTGTTCAGGTGAGATCAAAATTAACTTTTACAATATAACCATATATGGTTCAATGGCCCTGTCGGCCATTTTGTTGAGAACGGACCTTAACCATTTGAGCAACTTTTGTAGAAAACCACTCAAGGTGTATTTGTGTGCAATTATTTCGAAATCCACAGCTTGGTTTCTGACCGGATTATTTTCAAAGTGTTCAATAAAGCCACATAAAAAAAATGGCCACGAACCTAGCGGCCATGTTTTCAACGGAGCGGAGCCATATGAGCTACTGAGTGCATTTCTGTGATATTATTTTGAAATCCAACCATGGGTTCCTGACAAGAAGATTTTTCAATATAGCCATGTACGGAAAAATGGCCCCGCACCCTGGCGGCCATGCTTTTCAACGAGGCGTAACACTTTGAGCAATTTTGTAAAGGACAACCTAAGGATTATTTCTGATAAATTATTGGAAAATTCATCCAGAAGTTTAGGAGTAGAAATTATATTTCTATTTATAGCTCTAGGTGACATCTGCAGCTGACAGGAATTATTGAAGCAACATTGGTAGGGGACAACCGAAGTAACATTTGTATGAAATGTCATAAAAGTCGGCCTACAGATATGGGCGGAGTTGAGTATTAAAATAAAATTTTACGGACCCTCGCAGGAACCGCCATGGCCAGTGGAGCTAAAAAGGAGTAGTACCTATATTCGTCCTTTCTAGCAAGCATTCAAAACATAACACACTATAGTTGCTACCTCAGATCATCGTTATGCAATGTAGGAAGATACCGTAAATCTTTTAGTAAAACATATTACACTGCTTAGTCTGTGATAATTGTAATTTATAATGTACAGTTAACAACATATATTAATAACATATTAATGTAATATTAAGAGAAAAAAGAAAAAAATCTGCATGCAGACAGATCATAAAATGATCGTTTATCACAGCAAGTATGAAACATTCTAAAGTCACTTTCAGTTGACAAAGCATCAGGACCTGACGGTATAAGTAACCATATTCTAAAAGAATGTCGAGCTGAACTGTCCATTCCCTTAAGTGACTTCTTTAACTTCTCACTTAACAAATGTATAATGCCAGACTGTTGGAAAGAGGCTAATGTCAGTGCAATTTTTAAAAAAGGTGATCCCAAAGTTGTGTGTAACTACCGACCAATTTCACTGCTTAACACGATGGAAAAAGTGTTTGAAAAAATAATTTTTAAACATGTGTACAATCACCTTGTAAGTAACAAAATACTCACCTCATTTCAGTCTGGATTTTTGCCAGGAGACTCGACCACTAACCAACTCACTTATATATATGATACGTTTTGCAAAGCCCTTGACAATGGATTAGAGGTTAAAGCTGTCTTTTTTGACATCAGTAAAGCCTTTGATAAAGTCTGGCACCAAGGTCTTTTACTTAAACTCCACGCAATTGGTATCCGCGGGAAGTTGCACTTTTGGATTAAAAATTACCTAAATTGTAGACGTCAACGTGTAGTGCTTCCAGGCGCCGTTTCTAACTGGGCCTCACTAGAGGCTGGTGTTCCCCAGGGCTCTATACTAGGGCCCCTATTATTCTTAATCTTTATAAATGATATTGTTAACGACATCCAAAGTAATATTCGTCTTTTTGCTGACGACACATCCCTTTACATTATTATAGACGAGCCCTACAATTCAAATTCAATATTACAAAATGATATCAACAAAATATCCAATTGGGCCTCAAAATGGCACGTTTTATTTAATCCCTCTAAATCGGAAACACTTACATTCTCCAGAAAACAACAACCGAATCAATATAACTTCACAATGCTTTCCAAACAAATACCGGTTGTTAGCTCCCACAAACATCTAGGAGTCGTCCTGTCGAACGATTGTAAATGGCACATACATATCAAATATATAACTGATAAAGCATGGGGTAGAATTAATATTATGCGCAAACTAAAACTTAAGCTTGATCGAAAATCGCTAGAAATCATTTATATATCCTTTATTCGCCCGTTAATGGAATATTCTGATGTAATTTGGGACAATTGTACTCAAGCAGAAAAACATGAACTTGACAAAATTCATTACGAAGCAGCGCGAATTGCCTGCGGAGCATCCAAACTAGTGTCTACAAATGAATTGCAAAAAGAAATTAACTGGGAACCCCTCCAAGACCGACGCGATAAACACCAACTCATATTATTTTATAAAATGCAAAACTCACTTAGCCCTCAGTATTTGACCGACCTTGTACCCCGACATGTTGGATCTATTGCTAGGTATAATCTTCGAAATGCGAATGACTTAAGAACATCCGAGTTTAGAACAACCCTTTACTATAATTCATTCCTACCCGCAGTTATCCGAAAATGGAATATCTTACCAGACGATGTTAAAAGTAGTGAATCGTTGAATATCTTTAAATCTAAACTAAATAGAAGCTTAGTTAAAACACCATCGTACTTTTATGTAGGTAAACGTTATTTTCAAATAATTCACACGCGTTTAAGGACCAAATCAAGTGCGCTAAATGAACACCTTTATGCGAAAAATATCATTGCGTCGCCTCTTTGTTCGTGTGGAGCTATTGAATCTAACAATCACTTCTTTTTCATATGTCCAGATTATAATGAAATTCGCACTACATTAATTAACAACATTTTGAGTATAACCAGCGACGTTGATCTCGATACACTTCTTTTTGGATGTACGTATCTCGACGAAAAAGAAAATTCTCAAATATTTCTACGTGTCCAACAATATATCAACGAATCCAGGCGATTTTCCTAACAATCTGTTACTGACTCTGTCACGAGTTGTTGCTGCCTCATGTTCTAGTCCTTGCATGAACAATCCTTCATCCTTAAATTTGTTTTTCAACACTTTCCATATTTATCATATATAGTTCTTATCTCTGGCATATTCTATGAAAACGTATTTTTAAAACACTGCCATTTATTGTGTAAATATTACTCCAAGGAGAGAAACTATATAAGAATTATTTCTTTCGTTTCAATCCTTTTCTAACAATGACTGTATTGTGCATGTTTGATATACACTGTATTTGCCAAAAGAAATAAATATGTTTAAACTAAACGGTTTTTGAGTTAACAGGTTAAGCTCTCGGTAAATCGACAAATGGCAAAAGTGTCAACTGAATACGAGTTAGTTACATATTTTAGAAGGTTATATAAGTAAATATATGTTTGGCCATGTTTGTAAACATAATAGTTTGGTCTATTCATATGCGCACAATCATATTCGCGAAAGAAAACACACAACGTGAACAAGCAACATTATAAAAATACATATAGTGTTATGCACGAAAGCAAAAAGCCAGATAACACAATGGCTACACAGTGGTTTGATACTTTAATGACCCAGTACAAAACAGCACACTAACTGCTCCGATACCAGCAATCATGAAGACGAATTTGCACACAACAACGTTTCGATTCCTTTACGGTAACTAAATAACATCGAATAATGATGTAATTGTCTTTAACTAATTTTCATATATGTACTACAAAACAACTTATATAAACTTTTCACTGAAACATGGATACTTCATACTGATGTCACAAATATATTTCATTTTGACTTGATAAATAAATGTCTTGAATACAAATAGTATTACCAATAAGTCTGCTGCTTTGCAAATGGCAAACTATTAAATATAATAGCAACCTATATGAAGATAATTATATAAGAATATATAAATAGCAATTACAATATCAAGTGCAAAACGTCTTCTGTACTCCAAGTTCTCAGTAATTTGGTTTGCAGATAATAAATTCATGGGTGTGGTCGGAGAAGTAAGACCACATTCTTCTGAGCGTGTTTGCCTTGCCACGAATTGGACAAAACGTGAGGACCTCAGTGTTGAACTTGATGTCTAGGTCGTTGATACCTGGGACGAACCACACTGACCATCCTCCGGTGAACCATTTGATTCGGTAGGCGATGATGCGACCTTTCTCAATCACCTGATCCAGCATGTCTAAGCCTCCCGTATACCAACGACAGTCGTTCGTGCTGCCACGGTTCACCATCGTGCAGTTAGCCTGCCAAATACCACATTAAAATACAAGTTTCACAAACAATAATAGGATAGTTTTGTTATGGATTTATTTACATGAGATGAAGAAAACTGCACATAAACTGTCTTACTGGTGGCATTACGAAAGTAAATTGTCTAGAAATTTTAGAGATGTATTACCACTAGCTTTGTGATTTTATTTGTGACCAGTCCTCAATTTGCCATAACGTTTTTTTTTATAATACAAAACATGTTAAATGACAAACTGTTTATTTGTGTCGAATTCAGACAGTTTCATGCTGGCGTTATGAAAATGATGCAATCGTTATTTATTTAAACAAGAATACATGTTCCGAAAGCGCTCACTTGAGCACGAATATCTGGGCCTTGCGGTTTCAGAGGAGACTATTTTAAAAGTAATTTTGCTTTTAAATTCTATAAAAAAAGATGTGACGCCCAGGGCGTGGCCATTTGTTACCCCAGGGGCATAATTTGAAAACACTTTGTAGAGGACCATTATACCGTGTTACATGCAAAATATTAAACCTCTAAGTTGAACGATCTATGTAGAGGACCACTATACAATGTAACATACTAAATTCAACTTTACATGGCCTTGCGGTTTCAGAGGAGAAGATTTTTAAATCCCACTTGCCAAATAAACTGAAATAAGTCCTTATAACATGTACCTCAAGGGGTGACTTTTTTCCACCCCAGGCATAATTTGAACAATCTTTGTAGAGGACCAATTCAATAATGTGTCATGCCAAATATGAAACCTCTGAAACTTGCGGGTCCAAAGCAGAAGATTTTTAAAGCCTGCGTGTAAAAGTCTGTCGAAACAATATGACCCCCATTTGAACAATCTTAGTACAGCACCACTATACAATATTACATACCAAATACGGATCATGGCCTTGCGGTTTAAGAGGAGTATATTTGTAAAATGCACATGCCATATAAGTCTATAGAAACCATGTGACCCAGATGTGTGGATTCTTTTTAACATATTGGCATAATTTGAACAATATTTGTAGATGACCACTTAACAATGTTTCACGCCAAATATGACACTTCTGGGAAATGTGGTTTCAGAGGAGAACATTTTTAAAGCCCACTTGCCATATTAAGTCTGTTGAAAGGATATGACCCCCAAGGCGAGGCCAATTTTAACTCAGGGGTACAATTTGAAAAATCTTTGTAGAGGACCACTTTAGGGTGTTACATACCAGATACGAAACATCTTCGCCTTGCGGGTTCAGAGGAGACGATTGTTAAAAATCATTTCATTAAATGTGAAACGTTTGACCACCGGGTCGTGGCCACTTTTCACCTTAAGGGCATAATTTGGGCAGACTTGATAGATGACCTCTATACAATGTGACATACGAAATATTTGGGCCTTGCAGTTTCAGAGAGAAGATGCTTTAAACATATATTTCCAGATAAGACTATGGAAACCATGTTTCCCCGGGGCGTGGCTTCGGCGGCTTGTTTTACCCCAAGGGCATAATTTTATCAACCTTTGTAGACGACCACTTTACAATGCTTCATGCCAAATATGTAACCACTGGGCTTTGTGGTTTCAGAAGAGAAGAATTTCAAAATCCCACTTTGCCATATAAGTCTATTGAAACCACATGACCCACAGGGCGTGGCCAATTTTACACAAAGGACATAATTTTAGCAATATACGATGTTACATAAAAAAATAATCCTCAGGGCTTTTTGGTTTCAGAGGAGATGTTTAAAGTCATTTGCTATTTAAGTCTACATAACCATGTGACCCCTGTGGCTGCACCAGTGTTTACCCCAGATGAACAATTTGAACACACTTTGTAGAGGACTTGTAGAGAAAGTCATATAGCAAATACGAAAGCTCTCAGCTAGGTCGTTTGAGAGATTTTTGTATTTTAATTTTCACTTTTTAAATATATGTTTAGCTCTAGTGACCTACATATGCAGCAGACAGGAATGATTTGAATACTTTTGAAAGAGTGTCACTCACTGATCATTTCTCTTAAATTTGGTGAAAATCTGCCTAGCGGTTTAGAAGTATATGTTGTTTGAATGAAAACGTTATCGTACGACGGACGATGGAAAAAAGGTGGTCACAAAAGATCACCTAGAGCACTTTGTACTCAGGTGAGCTAAAAAGAACGAGTAGGTTTCTCTTTTCTGCAAATATAATAAACCTGCATTCTGCATTTAGATAAAACCGTTTGCAGTCAAACAAATGTATGGCACTAACCTGAGACGATATGTCGTATATGACAAGATCTGATCCGTGGACGAACGCAACGCAACAAATAATAAACACACACAGAATTTTCATGGCTGTCTATTTAGTCAGAAGTACAATTAATGTAACATCGGTCACAAGCGATCATATACATACACACTCGGATCATGTGTTCGTTCAAAACTGACGTAAATAATATTATACCCATTGGCTGAAATGCTAACGACATTGTGTCATTCTCTGATTGGCCAATTGGAATATCTATAGAATCAATCCGCGCTATTTTATGCTTCAAGTGGTTTAATTTGCATTCATTGCCATTCTCCACTATTGGTATTTCGAAACAGTTTAAACAACGTCCGAACAGATATGTGAATACTTTTTTATTTCAATAGCATTATTTACGGTTGATTAAACATGTTGGGTCCTCGAGCATAATAAACTCCGATTCAATAAACAAGTTAAAAGCAGTAAATCATTTCAAAGTATTAGTGTATTCATGTTATTTAGGTATTTTAAGAGTTTACATCTACTGAAACATTTGGGAATTCATAGTATTATTATCTTTTAGTTGGCTAAAAGCAGTGTAGTCGAGTTTCAGACTGGTTTCACAAATTTGGATGTTTACAAATAGAAATGTATTGCCACAGCCATCACGCTAGCCACTAGGGCATACTACGGGTGTTCAGAAATTATAAAGACAGTGACTGTATTTTGTATAAAAAAATTTGTTCATACCTAAAATTTTGAAATAATACATGTTAACAACTTCTGAGTAAAATAGCGAAATCAAAATTAATTTACTTTATTTATGGTAAGAATTATATGTGTTGAAAATGTACAAGGCTATGCCACCCGGAGCACCTTATGATACTAGTTGTAAAGAATAGAACCAGAGCTACACATTGCTTGTTTAAACGAATATATAACAGGTAAATTTCTATTTTGTTTATGTCATCAATACATTACGCTACTGACGTCATATGTGTGAACATTCGTGACGTTTAGTCGAATAATACTCAAATCCCATGCAGTTGAACACAGTGTCTAAAAACACTTTTCATGAAAACAATCGAGCCTTTGATTGAGCCGCCTCAGCAGCGAAAATTTGTAAAAATTCGGCAGAACTGGAGAAATTCCGAAAAACAGTAAATTAGCTTAGTATAATCACTGAGATTTTAGTTATTATTTTGTTTTGGCTTTTTGTTATGAACTTTAGGTAACAGAAAGGTACCTTATCCATGCGGTTTTGGAGAAACTATCAGAGCTTACACAACAGCAAGACAACATAAATATTTCATCCAGACTATTATCATGTATAGGTAATTTGGTATTTACGTGAGCTACATACTGTTCATTATTATATAATAGACATTTTATAGTTGTATAGGTTGTTTCAGGAGATGGGGACATCTTATCTTCCTGACTATGAAAATGTTGATTCAGATACTGATAATACCAAAGATTTAGACGGTGAAAAGCCTGAAAATAGGCGAAAGAACATTGATCCCACTTTAATTCCGGGAGCGTAATTTTGGTTTACGACTACAATAGTTATGTTCCTTGTTATTATGAAGAGCAGGGTCGAGTTTCACATAACTTAAATAACAATTATTATATTTTGAAAATATCTTTGTATGGAACCAACTTATAATTTCCCAAATTTTATGGGAATTTTAAAATTGTAAAAACTTATTTATAAATGTATGTACACCCAATATTGTGTTCGTTGTAAACATGTAATAAAGAATTTATAAATCGAGGGTTGAGCGTGAAACTACTGTGTATGATATAGAAATGTTAAGCAAATACAATAGTTTCACGCTGAAACCTCGCAATGTGTGTACACCCAAGATGTTATTGTTCAATTTTGAGTTTGTTTTAAGCTTGAAATCATGAATTATTAAACGGCTTATATAATACTTTATTTAAAGCAATAATATTTACTCTCAAAGTTAGCATGCCTTTACATTAATCAAGCACTATTTTTTTTTGCAATTGAAAAATGTAGTTTTGGAAGTTTAAGATTATGCCGTATGACTCACTATTACAATTGCCTGATTGTCACATTTACGACTAGGTATATTTGTTAAGATAAATATACACTTTACGAAAGGGTATCAGATTTGCACGCACACACAAAGGTATATAAATCAGCGATTGCAAATAACCAAAATAAATATCGTAGTTAGGAAGTTTATGTGGGATATAAAGCATTGTGCTGTATTTACCACACTAGTGTGCGTCAATTTCGTCTCTACAATAGGGACATGTTATTTTAAACATTTATCTAAGCATATCCCAATATCATGTTTCAACCGGTATTTCTTTTGTTAATTATTCGGGTTTAAATTCCCATAAGATAATTGCTTCAAAATGCATTTAAACAGGTATAACGAACTTAAAATTAATATATGAATTTGTTAATGTATAAACTGTTTGAACGCAGCTGTGAAGTCCATGTGCTTCGAATGCGTTCTGTAGGTTAAATATATGTAGATGAATGACCTCTATAAGCATCGAGTAGTTATCCTAAAGGACATACTTTTATATTTAAAATGTCACGTTGCCATAAACTTCAATGTTTGATTAGTGAGCTTCCTTATTTCAAATGACAGATACAGACCTGTATTGAGATTGTCTGTACATCTAGATGGAAACAACGACTACATAAATGCTGTAATATATCGGTTAATAAAAACAATCAAGTATTCCGTTGATTGTAAACATGTATTATGCTCTCCGAAACATTTCGGGGGAGGATATAGTCGCCGCTTTGTCCGTTCGTCCGTCCTTCCCGTTTTCTTGTCAAGAGTATTTCTCAGCAGCTACTGACCAGAATTCAACGAAACTTCATGGGAAGCTTCATTATCAAGAGGTGTGCACTGAACTAGGACGTTCCGCTTTTATATTATTATTTTTTCTCATAGTTATGGGACTTTGAAGATTTCTGCTATTAGCGTTTAGTGCACATTTAACGTCCGGTCTATTTCTACGCAACTACTGGTCTGAATTCAATGAAACTTTATAGAAGCTTCATTACCACGAGGAGGTGTGCACTGAATCAGGGCATTTAGCTTTAATGATTTTTTTTCTCAGAGTTATGGGACTTGAAGATTTCTGAAATAAGCATTTAGTGCACAATTCTTGTCCGGTCTATCTAAACGCAACTTCTAGCCAGAAATAAATGAAACTTTATAGGAAGCTTCATTACCCAGAGGAAGTATGCACTGAGCCAGGATGTTGTGCTTCAATGATTTTTCTTAGAGTTATGGGACTTTGAAGATTTCTGTAATAAGTATTAAATGCACAATTTTTGGCCAATTTATTTCTACACAACTAGTGACCAGACTCCAATTAAACTTTATGAGAAGCTCTATTGTTGTGGGACTTTGAAGATTTCTGAAATTAGAATATAGTGCAAAATTCTTGACCGGACGATTTCACTGCAACTAAAATCAAACTATATGTGATGTTTCATTATCAAAATGAGGTGTGCACAGTACAGGATGTTCCCTTCAGTAATTTTCCTTGGAGTTATGAAACTTTGAAGGTTGCTGAAATTAGTGTATAGTGCGCAATTTATATCTCGACTGTTTCTCAGCAGCTACAAGCCAATATTCAATGAAACTGTATGGGAAGCTGCATTACCCAGAAGAGGTGTTCACTGCACCAAGAATCTCCGTTTCAACGATATTTCTTACTGTAATGGGACTTTGATAATTGCTGAAATTAATATACAGAGCACAATTGTCTGGATACTGCTCTTCTGATTGCATCCCCATTACTTGGCAAAGCGCACTGGGGAGCATTCATCAGTTGACTGATATTCTTGTTATAAATACAAGGCATTTATGTGGTGTGAGATAATGAAATAGGTAGGAAAGTAGGCAAATATTCAACTAGATAGATAACTAGAAAGGTAGATAGTGGTAAAGAAGATAGACATATAGTGGTGAAGAAGATAGGTAGATAGTGGTCGTAAACAAGGTAGGTAGATAGATTGATAAAGGTGAAATGTAGATAGGGGTAAAGAAGACATGTAGAAAGGGGTAAAGAATATAGATAGTGGTACAGAAAATAGGTAGATGGGGATAAAGAAGATTGTTAGATAGTGGTACAGAATATAGGTAGGTAGTGGTAAAGAAGATTGGGAGATAGTGGTAAAGAAGATAGTGGTAAAGAATATAGGTAGATAGTGATGAAGAAGAAATGTAGATATTTGTAAATAATTAATGTAGATAGTGGTAAAGACGATAATTAGATTGTTGTAAAAATATATGAGGTAGAGCTGTAGGTCAAACTGCAGGTAGAGATATAATTAGTTGAGAAGGTAGTGAGGTAAGTACATAGGTACATATGTAGGCAGAGAGACCAATACGACAGTAAGTACAGAAATCAGTTGTCGCTTTTTCTGAATGGTAATGGTTTTAACCATTTCTCTTTCGTTTGAAAGAAGGACGTAATTTGACTCATGCCGCTGAAATCATAACGCACCTCCGTGCATATGGTTGTAATATGATTTGATGTCATTATGTTATTTTCTATTCCTTTTTTTCAGGCGCAATACCGATTCTGCCACGAATGCACACGAAAGTACGTGGAAGGGTTCCACGAATATGTGAATGATTTTGAGATCAAATAGCTCATACTACACACATAGTTGTAAGCAGTTGCCAAAAACATACGTACACTTAAATATATAAGCAAGTGTCTTGATAATTAGACTATAATAGTACATCATCGTGTCTTCGTTTATCACTAAACGATTTGTGCTATAGTGTTAATATATATTCACATGTTGTGATGTGTATAGCATATATTTTAGTTTTGGACACACGTTGCACAAGCCATTGCCATTTGTTCATTGTTAAATCCCACCTTCTATTGTGTATTTGCCATGTTTAACACACTTCATGCGATAGTCGATCATAGATGCATGTGTTACCAATTCATTCATTCAATTCATGACATTTTACCAATAATATAATACTATTTTAAATAACTATTTAAAACTAATTTTGAAATCGATACAATCTCACAGTGGAAACATCTTAATGCATCATCGTCTGAGTCACACGCATACAATTCATGGACCGTATTACATAAAATTTGATATACTATTATTTGTGTTAATTAAATGGGAACAAAACGCCGACGGCTGTCAATAGGACTGGTTTACGGTTGATACATTTGCATGTACTAGTATTTTGTCGAAAAACATGTCCAATTTTATATTCAACAATAATGCATGATATATCGAACTATGACAAAGAGGGCTGAACATCTGTTACAAAATAGTTCTGTGATTTAGTCTATGAAACAATCGAGTTTAATTCCACATAGGTGTTCATTTTGTTATCAACTACAGTAGATGAATACCACGCAACATATATCTTGAATAATAATTAGATCTAACATTACAAGCCAAATACTTTCCACGTAGGCTTACCTAATATGTTGATATTTTAAATTCCGCAATTTTGTTTTCAAATTTAATTTATAACTTAAAGCTGTTCGCACATACAACATTCATGCATGTACAGTGACATATATTACATTGTTCGGGTAATAAGCTGAATAAATTGTATAATCGTGCTATCTCGTATGAGTTATAAACAATCATAGTTTGTGTTAGAACCATATCTGTAAATCATATGAGGCGTGTAGTGGGAAATCCAGGCTTAATGCATGTGCGTAAAGTGTCGCCCCGGATTAGCATGTGCAGTCTGCACAGGCTAATCCAGGACGACACTTTCCACCTACAGTTGATTAATGTTTAGATGAGACTTCTTTGAAACAGAAAATACCATAAAAGCGGGAAGTTTCGCCCCGGATCAGCCTGTTCGGACTACACAAGCTGATTCAGGGCGACACTTCACGCACAGGCATTCAGTCCGGGTTTCCCACGACATATGTATACCGACTGTCACTGATATATCAATACCCACAATGTACTGCTCAGACGTGTACTATTCTTCGCCTCTAAATTGAAAGGGAAATCTAAATGTTTTAACGCCGCGTATGTTCATATTGCAAACATGTAATTACCATTGTAATTATTGACACTAATAAGCTATACAAGTTTTATTACTGATGCATTGCCTAGATCTACATCTACGTCTAAGGGATGACACACGTAATTATTGTTTACTCGGTGAATTAAGTTCTTTGTCCTTATAAGGACTAAAAATGCATTTTTAAATAAGTCTTAATGGTGGTTTGTTTGTTTTGGATTATCTTACACGTACACATTGCAATATTCAAAATTATAATGACATCACCGGGTTTGTGTTCTCTGAAAAATCATTAGTAATTGCGCATCAAGGACATTAACTAGAATAAATGTCCCTTATAACTATGTAACAATACTGTTCCCTAAGGAAACTAATTTTACTGTAAGTGGATGTCATATTGGTTTCGACTTGCACGCAAATCATATTGCAGTTGTTACTTTAAAAAAAGAATTGCGTTGTTGACTATCCCTTACTGAATTCTTTTCGTGGAAGAGCGGTTTATTATAAATACTTGGTTTTACAATAATAAATTACACATACAAGAGTGTTCTGTTTATCTGCATGCCGATATAACCGATACCTACTGGCCCTTATAAATCACACGCTCAAGGCTGTTTGTCTGCATGTTTACATGTATGGCAGTTTCAATTAGCTGTTCACGCAAAGCCCAGTTTTTATTTACATCGATTAAACACCTGAAACCTAGAAGCGAAGTAACCCAAATATAATAACATCATTTAACATTGTTAGATTGTCCTTCTTCACCAGGTTTACTATAATAAATCACAAGCACAAGGTTGTTTATTTTGCCTGCATGCTTAAATAATCGATATCTGATTGTACGTTTTTCAATCACCCACGGGTACAGTGATGTTTACAGATCTTTATGTTTATGGCTTTTTCCGATAAGATGTACATGTAACACTCGGTTTATATTTAAACGTTATAAACTAGTTAATAAAATAAAAGAGAAGTAATTCAAATACTACTTTACCATTGTCAATTGTTAGGTTGTTTTTCTTCACAGTCGCTTGTTTTAAGAAGAAAACACTGTTTGTTTGCAATATTCGGGTATTTCTATACAAAATAATTGTGAAGGATATACTCTCGGACTACAAATGATAATCTTTCGTTTATTAAAACGCAGTTTCTGAATACGTTGTGGGTTTTTATCCTATTACTACATACGAATAGATCGAATAACAACCCATCGTATAAACTTTAGCTTTATATAGATAGTATATGCCTATTTTTAGATCATGTTAGTGATCGCTATTTATAGATCGGAACTACTTTTTTGACCCTCACTGCAATAAATATTTTGAACAGTTTGATAGGCTAATAATAATTACAAATAAAATTTGTGTGTAAAATGTTTGCAATAAATATTTTAAATATATGTAAAAATAAAATGTAAAAACAAGCATGTGTTGTATTTTATTGATTTTATTTACATTAATTATTATGTGTATTATTCTGCACAAAATTGCTGTCTGCTTCAGTCACTCAAAGATCAAAATGTCTGACTACATTGACTTTCCAAATTTTAATTTAATACTAGAAGATGAAGAATTTGAAGAAGTCTCTAAAACTACTGTTAAAACACAAAAAGTTGTTGAAATCTCCTATGAAGAATTTCAGGACAAGTTTGGGTTTGATGCAAGAATGCTGTTTGACTTTGATACTGAATTAGAGAATCCCATCAATCCTGAATCTGAGAACATTCCCCCAAATGAAAATAATAATCCTGTAACACTTAATAATAAATATTGCAAAACCAATGAATTTAAGGATATAAACACAGAACAAGTCAACAAATTCATAGCTGAACAGGAAAACAAAAACACTGCCAAGAAAACACTGGCTGACATCAATAAATTCCGCAGGTTTCTTGCTAAAGAAGGTGAGAGTAAACACATCCATGAAATTGAGGTCAATCAGTTAGATCACCATGTGGCCAGATTCCTTCTGTCTCTAACAAAACCAGACGGTTCTGACTATGAACCGAGTTCGTTGAGAGGATTCCTGAGCAGCCTAGACAGGTACTTCCGGCGTCACCGCTACCCGCACAACATCATGTCGGCCTCAGGAACAGAGTTTTCACTCACACGGGAAACCTTCAATGCGAAAAAGAAAAGTTTAAAGAAACAGGTAATCACTGTTTCTATATCCTCTAATCCAAATTTAGCCCATATATATATTTAAAATTGTTGGGTTTTTTTTAAATTAAAGCAACACAAAAGTTATTTGACAACAAAGTTTTAGACAACACATTACTGTAATATAATTGTTCTGAAGCTAGCAATTGAGATTTGATTTTAAAATGCAATCAATTACATTGCGTCAAAAAATATGTAGATCTACTGCAGAAATAAATCTCGACACAACCGGTTAACCTTTTTTTGGTTAAGTGTATTAGCAATCAAGCATAACCAATCAACAGATTATAATCCTTTGACATTAGCAGTTGTCTGGGACAAACAAAATATTGCTTTGGTCAATCAGTTGTCTGGGACAAACAAAATATTGCTTTGGTCAATCAGTTTTAGCCAATTTATTTGTCATAACAATACTGGCACTAATGTCTGGTTTAAAGTACTTAAGTTAAGAAGCTGTGGCAATATGCATACCTTGTCACCGACAATTTTGTCATTGAACGTTCTGTACTCAGGGCAAAGGTAACCGCCCACATGAAGCAGACCCACTCACAGATGAAGATATCGACCAGATGTGGAAATCCTCAGTTCTTGGTCCCCACACGCCAACTTCCCTGTTAAATACAATGTGGCTAAATAACAGCCTCCACTTCGGTTTACGGGGAACAAATGAACAGCATAATTTGAGGTGGATCATTCAGCATAATTGTTATTTTTAACATTTTAAAGGGACTTGTTCACAGTTTGGCAAAATGACAATTTTCAAAAAAATTGTCATAGATTCAAAAAAGAATGTATGCATTATATTCACACAAGCAAAATAACACTCCTGACTAAGAAAAATGTTAAAAAGATATGTTCGTTTATTTATAATCATCAATCGAAATTGGAAAAATAATAAAGCGTTTGTAACGCTTTTCATAGATAATTTAGCAAAAACGTGTATTACCGACATAGCGTTTAAACTGCCATCCAAATTCATAAGCCTGCGTGGTGTAGTGGTAGCGCGTTAGCTTTTGCTTCTAGGGGTCCCGGGTTCGAACCCCAGGGCAGGCAAATTTTTTTTATATATCTTTTTCCTTGTTATCATAATTATTTAAAACTATTCCAGATATGACAGTTTTGTAAGTAAATTCATTTAATGACATTTTTCAAAAATACGAAAATCTGTGAACAAGTCCCTTTAATTAAAAAACAGACTGTACAAATTTGTTTTTTGACATCAAATCTTGAAAACAAAAAGCTGACATTTCCTCTTGTATTTAAATGTAAATGAAATTAATATTCCTGCAAATTAATAAATACTCATGATATTTATAAGAATTTCAGAAGGCAAAATAATTGCAGAAACAGTAATTTTTACTACCTTCATCAATATTTGAAAGCAGTCGCTTTAAACAAAATGTTAGCATAAATTATATTTACAATTTTGTTAAATAATAAAATTTGACAATATAAAGATTTATATTAATAATAAAACATTATAAAAAATAAAAATTGAGTACCTTTTCTGTAGATGGGGTGACGTAAAGCTAAGGAAGACTGCCCAGGGTGAGGAATTCTTAGAGTTTCATGAGCGCCAGACGAAAACCCGCACCGGGGAGAATCTAGGGGACTTTAGGAAAGTCAATCCTAAGATGTTTGGGGTCAATTCTGATCGTGACCCCATAACACTTTACAAGATGTATGCTGCCAAGCGACCAGTAGGGTATTCGAATGATGAAGATCCTTTCTATTTGGCACCGCGCACCAGGGAAGGTTGTACTGGCCAGTGGTACATGTGACAGCGTCTCGGGGAGGTCAAACTCGGGAAGATGATCAAGACCATGGCGGTTGCAGCCAATCTTCCCGAGGGAACACGCTACACGAACCACTCCGCACGGAAACATCTCGTCCAGAAACTGCGTGGCCAAGATATCCCTCCAACGGAAATTATGGCAATAACTGGCCATAAAAATGTCCAATCCATTTTGAATTATTCTTCTGTTACAGAAAAACAACTTCAAAAATGTTCCACCATATTGTCAACGTCCATGAATGTCCGATCAAAATCAGATCACAGCTTCAAAACTACAAACACAACGACATGCACAGAAACACCAACCTCGCAAGCAAACCATGTCACAAGTAGACTCACAAATCCTCAACAAAACTTGGCTTTTGCAGATTTCGCACTCCCCACCCACTCCACGTCGAATGTAAACACTGATTTCAATGAATCCATTCCGAGACAAATCACATCACAGTTTTATGGAGCAACTTTAAACATCCAAAACTTCAATTTCATAAGCTCCTCAAGCACAGGATCACTTGCAGATCTTAAAAAATGATTTTGTTCTCTGGTCGACCACATGTTGTGAAATTGAAAACTGACGCTTTGACTGGTGTGATCACGAGTGACACACACTGAAAAATATTGTTATTGAATGATTTATCGTTTTTGATTGAAACTATATTTTCATAGCTGAAACACTGACCTAAATAAAAAAAACTTGTTCAAAAGGTTGTTTGATCAATAAAATCTTGGATTATCCGTGGTCTATTTTCTACAGTGCCCGCGGAATGATACACTTGGGTTTTTCCAAATATCTAAACGCAGGATGTCAACTACGGAAGAGCAAAATGGTCAACAATCTATGAATTGTTTGAAAAAATAAAACAATAAAAATCGCACAAAAATAGGATAAATAGAATATTATGTGGGTTTAGGATAAAGATCAAGTTTATCATGCTCGGCTCGAAACATGGTAGCGCTCGGCAAGCCTCGCGCTACCATGTTTCTCAGCCTCGCATGATAAACTTGATCTTTATCCTAAACCCACATAATATTCTCTATTTATATATTTCGAAAATGCTTCACGCAGTCTAAATATTAAACTTGCACTAGATACAGATTATAATGAACTTGCCATTTACCACTGCATATATTGTTACTGAAATAATTTTATGCAGCATCCATACGAAAAACACAACAACAAGCAACTACTTTGACGCGTTGGAAAATATTTGTATTTCTACATAAATCAGGCAATCCACAATCTCGATGCAATGTCTGATTGTCGTTGATGAAATGTACAACGTGCAGGTAATATTAAACAAGAAATGTCATTACAATATATTCGGCGTCTATGGTAAGTATGACAATAAAGTAAGTAAGCCGAACTTCATACATAAATAATTATATTTAAACTGACAAATGCGTACCACGGTTGGTTTGCCTCTTATAAGTCACTTATCCGTCACATGAATGACTAGATCCAAACGGCACACAATTCTCACATACTGAATTATACTTAACTCCCCCTAACATATCTGTTTATGTTTTACATTATTTGTTTTTTTTTTTTTTTACATTTTAGACGAGTTTCACTTTCTTTTAGATTGCCCCGTGTATTACGATCTTAGACGTCAATATATTAAACGCAAATACAGGCATCGCCCAGATATCCCTAAATTTACCGAATTAGTAAACACAGAAATTAAATGTGAACTATGCGGATTATCGATGTATTTATATAACAGCTTCCTCCGACACATAGATATGTTTCTTTAATCTATAAAGCATATTTTACGGATACGCACTTAACAAATATTCCAAATTGTTTGTCTTTCTTCAATTTGCAACTACTTTTTCTCCCTCAATTATTTTTTGTATGTATATTGATATGTAAGTTACCATGACGTTCATATTTTGCTGTATGTATTTTTATACGTAAGTAACGTATACGTTAAGTAACGTAAATAAAACCATTTTGCAACTAATGCAAAATATATTATAATAAATCTCTAACACTGTATCATTTAAAGAGACAAAGATACGTGCATGAATATAAGACCACGATTACGTTGTTATAAATACGTCGCTATATTTCTAACACACAGATAAAAACTCGTATAATGTTTTTAACACTCAAATTTTAATATTTTTCATGTAAAGACGTCCTAACCAGAAATTGCAACTGTATGTATGTATATGTAACTAACACTGTTTGAACTAATGATTGTATACTTATTGTTCAAAATAAAGTTTCTTCTCTTCTTCTTTACAAATGACTTTTTGTGATCTTCAGAGTTTTTACTTAACAAAATATAAAAAAAATAAAGAGAAAAAGAGCAATACAGATAATAATGGCTAGATTGTACACAATTCAACACATTGGGTATCTGTGCATACACGGCAGGTTATTTTGGTAACTAGTACACTAATTTCTGAAGTCAAGTTCCTTAAAGTTTCCACTACTCCTATAGTTTAAAGCTCAGAAAGACTGACCTTACACTGACATTGAGTCCAAGATAAATTAATTCACGAGCGTCGGGTCAATATGCCCTTTGCGGTGGAAGCATGGTAGTCGACACAATGCTAATTATAGTGTGCTTATTGCGGTCGAGTATAGAAGGAACACTCAAATGTAATAATTAAATGTGTTTTCTGGATATATAGTGTTTTGTTTTGATAGCATCCACTTACAAACAATGTTGAAGAATATTACTGATATGTTTTGATTACTTATTCAGTTTTAGAATCTTACAGTTGACAAAAACTTGACCTACCTACCTACCCTAGCAAAAATTTGGTGGACTTGGTCCATGGTCCACTGGTTTGTCGTGAAGACTGATTCCTGTTTTAAAATTGCATATAAAAATATGTTTGCCAACTCCAAGCTGTGAACGGTCCCTTTAAAGCGCTACCTACAGTCATTTCTTCTTATGACTCCTAAGTCCTGAGCTCAATACCGCCCTGGGTTTTAATTTTTACAAACACTTTTGCCGAAACGTTTTATCAAATATCTCATTATGCACTACGTTATTTATTCTTTATTTAATGTACATGTCTTAGTATAACCACTTTTATTACCAAACCCTATATAAAGGAAAGAAGTATATTTTCGACTGCTAGTGAATTATACATGTACATATTCAAAGTGCGAAATCATTTCAACTGTTGCTCGATCCGATGAATTTTCATGCACAGGAATTATGCGCGCAAATGTCAGTCTTAATTTGTTACATTGTGCCACAATTGCGTGCAGTATTTGTTTAAAAACACGCTCGGGAAAGTATTAAAAGCTTATATTTATGTCATGTAAATTATTTGAAATATTATAATTCTTATGAATAAAAAATTATATGACTCTCATATAATAAAATAAAGTTAAAAGTGAACAAAAGCAATGGGATAAGCATTTTGTTATTTATTATCGTACGCTATTATTTTTAGTCCCCTACTGGTGTTTCACCGGTGGGGACTATAGGTTTGCCCTCTGTCCGTCCGTCTGTCCGCAAAATATTGTTCGTGCAATATCTCAAGAAGTACTGAAATACTTCTATGAAACTTGGTATACATGTAAACGGCAATGTGAGTATTATGCACGACCTTTTATTTTTTACCAGAGGTCAAAGGTCACGTGACTGTTAGTGTTGTTAATCGGTCAGAAAATTTTAGTCGATTAATCGGCTACAACAACCGACTAAATAACCGATTAATCAGGATTATTATTGGTGAAGGAAACTTTGGTTAAACATAACATATTTAACTGATTTGAGCTGATTTATTTATTAAAATTTAAATGTATGGCAGATTTTTATGATTTTAAACACCAATAATATGCGTACAAACATTACAACATCTAGTCAAGTTGCATAATTCCACTGGTGAATACGATAAGCGACACATATTATTTATGACAAATCAATGCAGTATTAATTAGACTCAGCTGTTACAAAAATATAGTATTTAATTAAAAGGCTTATCAAAATAATCTTATTAAAAAACAGATAATTTTCACCTATCTTATAGTTTATTCTAGTAGCAAGTTAGCAACAACATATCGAATAAAAATGAATGAAAATACAAAAAAATGATACAATATTCCTGTAGCATGTTAGCATATTAAATGAACAAATTACATATTGGTTTAATACTAAACAGTCTGTTGCTTGAAATAAGTTGTGCAAAAATATTGCTTTACCGGAATTAGTGGTTATTTAATACATTATTAAAAATTGTTAAAATATTAAAGCAGATGATTTTTTTGTCTCATTGATCTATATGTGGTTTAAATGACCAAAAAGATGCGCACTGTAAAAAGTATTTTAACTTAAATGAAATAAACAGGCAGCAGTTTGACATTAAATTGACATAATTGTTTCGTAAAATGGCATGAGTATAGTCACTATACATGGCGAAAGGTCTCAAGGACGAAACATCCTGGATTCATACTCACTGTGATTCTTGAAGTGGTTCTCCCCTTATGTGTATAATTCAGGCACTAATAAGAATGCTGATATAGTACAGGTACTCACTGTTAGTCACACGTGTCCGTCTGTTCCGCACACAGCACACAAAGCGTAGGTTCACTTTCGTCTAGCTCGCACTGCTCCAGACTCCAGAATGCTCTTTCCCGCCAAAGGGGTCTGCAGCATGCCCAAAACCGGTTCCCACTCGACTGGCATCTGCTTGCACTGGACTGGTGACGCGTAGACTGGCACACGACTAAACTTAGACGGGTGCCTGGCACCACACTCCCCCCAGTCTTCTTCTTTTAGGATGGAGCCTGCCTCTGGGGAAACCCAGTCGCATCCCAGGAAGAACGCTCCACCCTGTGACGCCCACTACTAGGGGTCCCCTCGCACTACCCAGTGCGGAACCAGCATCCGGCCACAACACTTGCTCGGACACTACAACGCGCTGCTCCGCCGCGGTGCGGACTAACGACGTCCTGATGCTCTTTCGTAACACCAGGACGCCCCCTTCTCTGCAGTGGCGCCCCCCCTCACTGCCGCCGCTGCCGCCAAATGTCCCCTCCCAAGACCACACCCACCTTGCGGGCCCACCTATCAAGATGGCAGTGGCTGTCCACAGCCACTGGCAAGACTCCTTCCCTCTCCTCAGCCAACAGGGGGTAAGTCTCCCGCAAGTACTGTCGCTCGCCGGAAGTCAGATGACCACACAGGTAACCTAGCACACTCCAATGCACCAGGTCGAGGATAGCATCCGCCCTCTCACCTGACAGCTGAGCAATGGCCTCAGCGGCCTCAACCTGGGAGGGACTCTCCCTCTCCCCCTGAGGCTGGAAGCTCATAAACGAACAAAACCTCGCTAGATCCCTCAGCGAGGCTCCGGGGCGCACCACCTTACCCCCGATGGCCAGCAAACATGCCCGCCTCCTGCGAGCCAGGTCCCCGCTGCCTAGGGTCCTCAGATCAAAGATCTCCGGGACATGCGACCTTATCACATGCTGCCGGCAGAAGGGCTCCCGGCAGTGTTCAATCGGGCAGGAAGATACCGTCCTCGGCACCTTCGTCGGGCCCCCCTCCCTGTCCCCAGACGCACCCCGCTTGCCTTGGTGACGGACGGTCACCTCGGCACGTGACCTTTCATTGGACTCACCCGACTTGCCCTTTCTCGTAACCCCTGACCTCCACCGCCGGGCCCGCTTCCAGCGGCGAGAGCCAGAGGACGTGCCGGCCCTGGGCCGGCCCCGAGCCCCAGCCTCCCGGCTGGCACCCGGCTCGACGCGGCTTCCCGAAGCCCGTACTCTCCACTCCAAGTCCTCCCCCCGTGGATGGGTAGACTCTTCGCTACCGGCCGTCGACCGAGACGGCACCCCCGCTGCCCATCGGTCGGCCGCTGCCACGCTCTCCTCAGCATCCCGGGCGGCCGCCTCCTGGTCGGTCTTCCTCGCCGGCTGGACCGCCACCTCCTGGTCCCTCGCCACCTTCACTTCAGCGACCCGTGACCGCCCGTCGGTTGACCCCAACTCCAGGCTCAAAACCTGCCCATCAAAGATAAGAGTTGCATCCCCCATATTCAATATGGCCTTCCCCGTATTGACCAAAATATCAAACCCAAGTAACATGTCAGTATCAGTCGGGGCTACATATAGCTGCTCCTGGTACCAGCAATTACCAATCTTAAGTTTTACTGGGCCAACAACAGAACCCTGCATGGACATTTTCCCGCCTGCCGTCAACAACTTGACATCACGTAGCTTGGGAGGTGGACGCTTCATGGACTTGTAAACCCGGTCGGAAATGATACTGACCTCAGCTGCCGAATCAACTACCGCATTAACCGTTACGTCACCCACCTGCACCTTCATGCAAAACTGCGAAGTCGAACCCAGCTGGTTCACGGTTGAACCGGCTGCTTAGCCGCCGCGGTTCTCGATTTGGGCGTCCCCTCTTTTTTGGCCTCGGGAGTCAAGGTCGGACATGGGCCGCCGTGCCCGACCTTTACTCGTTTAAAGGTTTCGGCCGGGTTTCGGTGTTGTCCGGACAATCCCGCGCGAAATGTCCCGACCCGCGACACCTGAAACATACCGAATCCGGGTCCGCAACACCGCGTCTCCTACTAGGGCCCTGAGCAGACACATTTCCAGGACAACCTCCACGATTTGGGGCCCTGTAGTTATATCCTCCGCGCGGGGCGCCCTCCTGATAGGGACCGCCTGCCGGGTACTCACCTTGGTGGCCACGTTGACCGCCACCCTCACCAACATCCCGATAGCTGCCTCTGTGCGCGCCACTGTCCGCGTGGCCACTGTAGGGACCAACGCCCTGATTCCCACCAGGACGGGACAACCGGCCTGCATCCCCCTGCAACTTCTCGGACAGCCTAGCCACATCGCCCTGCAGCTTCTCCACCATCCGGGTCAGTTGGTCCATGGCAGATCCACCCGCCTCCTCCCGGATGGGTTCTCTCTGCACGGCGTGTACCCGCCTCAACTCCTCATGCTTACCTCCCTTGCGCACGTCCTTCTGGTTGGGCGTACAAACGGATTCCACATACTGAAACATCTTAATCTGGTTCATAGCATCCCCCATGGAAGTGGGTTGCTGCAGGCTTACGTGCTTGCCTGCCTCCCCGTCTGTAAGACCCTGGCAGAACCTGGCAACTGCCTGCTGGGTGGCGTACGCCGGAGGTAGCTCACGGAACGCTTTCATTGCCAGCGTGAGGATCCGGTCTGACCACTCCTCCATGGTCTCATCGGTTCCCTGCCGGGCGACTTGGAACCGGCCCTGCGCCGTGGCCGGAAGCTCTGTTGCTCCAAACCTCTCCTGCAGACGCTGCATCAGCTCCACGTAGGGCACTGATCCTCTGCCCTCAGTGATAACAGCATAGAGTTCTATGGCCTTACCTGTGAGGCACCAACCCAGGCAGTCTGCGCATTCCTCTTCGGTCCAGCTACGCAGCCGTGCATAGCGCTCGAACCTCGTCCGGAAGACCAGCCAGTTGCTGCGCCCATCAAACTGCAGGCACTTAGGAAGCCCGGCCAGCACGTCTCGCGCTCTCTGAATGGGACGGCCAGATGGGGCTGGCGGGTCCGAAAGAAGCCGCGCATCGTCGACAGCAGCTGTCTTGGCTGCCGGCGCCGGTGCATTGTGACCAACAGCAGCGTCCCGGTGCAATCCCGGCAAAGGTGCTGAGACCCGAGCGTCCGCTCCAACGGCCGCCGGAGTGCGCCGTGCAGGCGACGGCGCACTATGGCAAACACCAGTAACCCGAGGCAACCCCATTGACCTCGGCGGGTCGGGAAGACCCAGCGATATATCGGCTGTGCTGAACGGAAAGGGCGCCGGCACACTGCGACCACCAACAGTTTCCAGTTGAGCCAGCTTCAACTTGGGGGTAAAGTGGCTTACCATCATCTCGTGGGCGTGTTCCCACATGGCTTGCAGCTCCTCCCATCGTGCAGTGATGTCCGCTTCAAGCTCGGGCTTCACCTTGGCTCGAGCACTGGTGTCCCCACCAGGGATAGGCGTACTCGCCAAATCTGTGCGGTATTTCGCCCTAGACTCACTCCTAGGCGACCAGTTTGCGCCTTCATCCTCACTACTTACACTATCACCATCAAGCGCTGCGCCGACAAGACTTAGATTGTCAGAGAAGTCCAAAATGCGCAGATCAGACTCATTCAGCCGACGCCTGATAACTGCCTGCAGGGTCTCTATGCTTAAGTTACCTGAGTTCTCCCTAAGATGTACTATAGCCCCCGCCAGCTTCGGGCCCACTCCCGGAATGGCCATCAGGACTTGAGGAGGGTCAAAGTTTACCCTTATCACCCCAATGCCGCCCGACTGCGTCCGCGGTGTTCTCATGCTATCCATATCGAATAAGAATTAAACTAGAAATACAAAACAAAACACACGAACGACGAAGTAAACAATGATATTTCTATTCCGGAACAGGATGTCTCAACACTTCCGCCACGCATGCGCAACAGACGCTTCTCTAAAACAACCACACCCAAATTCAAATTGTATAATGAAAAAATACACAAAACCGTCTTTAACAAAAACCTGTTGCAAAAACAAAAGAAACAACACAATGAATAACTTTCCTCGCCGTTTGCTGCTCTAACGGCCCGATTCTGGAACCTAAAATCCTACGAAACAAAAGACTACACGTGGTCAGCGAACTTTCTATAAACTTGCCCTGAAAACACCCGAGAAACGACTTCACACAAATCCCACTTCTGACACCATTGAAGTGGTTCTCCCCTTATGTGTATAATTCAGGCACTAATAAGAATGCTGATATAGTACAGGTACTCACTGTTAGTCACACGTGTCCGTCTGTTCCGCACACAGCACACAAAGCGTAGGTTCACTTTCGTCTAGCTCGCACTGCTCCAGACTCCAGAATGCTCTTTCCCGCCAAAGGGGTCTGCAGCATGCCCAAAACCGGTTCCCAATCGACTGGCATCTGCTTGCACTGGACTGGTGACGCGTAGACTGGCACACGACTAAACTTAGACGGGTGCCTGGCACCACATTCTTATATTGTGTGTTGCAATAATTGCAAAACACATATTCTTTGTCGATGTTTTCGTCCGTTGCCGCTGATAACGGGTCCTTTAAACGCATGGAAAAATGTTTCCATACGATGGAAGGCTTTGATTTGCTTTTTTTTTTACCATCGTTGACTGTACCATGTTGGAAGCCATATTTTACAATGACACCGGTTGCCTGTGAAACGCGCGTTTTGATTGGTCAAATAAATAATATTGACGAATGAGATTATTTGTTTCAAATGACTAAGAATTCTGGAAAATTTCAAAGAAAGACAACTCTGGTATGAAAAAGTATAATTCGTCGACGAATCGAAAATCTTCGTCGACTAATTAATCAGTGTACTATTGTCGTTAATTAACTGACGAAATGATTAATCAGCCCATCACTAGTGACTGTTGCTAAAAATAGAAATAAACTAAAACAAACTGGATCCTGCAATAACTCAAAAAGTACTGAAGATATTTCAATGAAACTTTGTATACATATAAACTGCAATGTGAGTATAATGCACGACCTTTTATGTTTCAAAGGTCACGTGACTGTTACTGAAAATAGAAATAATCTTAATACTGTAATATTTTGAAAAGTGCATAAGATGTCATGAAACTTCATGAAACTTGGTACACAGATTGAACTATGGGTTTGCCCTCCGTCTGTGTGCGTCTGTCTGTCTGTTTGTTCTTCCGTCGGTCTCACTCTGTGTGTCTGGCCTGTCCCCAAAACCTGGATCCTGCGATAATTCACATAGAATGAGCAAGGTGAGAATTGTATACGACCCTTTATTTTTCACCAGAGGTCAAAGGTAATTGGACCTGTTGCTCGAGGTGGATGCTTTGACATAACTAGATAACAGCAGATAATTGGACCTGTTGCTCAAGGTGGATGCTTTGACATAACTATATGACGGCAGATAATTGGACCTGTTGCTCGAGGTGGATGCTTTGACATAACTAGATGACAGCAGATAATTGGACCTGTTGCTCAAGGTGGATGCTTTGACATAACTATATGGCGGCAGATAATTGGACCTGTTGCTCGAGGTGGATGCTTTGACATAACTAGATGACAGCAGATAATTGGACCTGTTGCACGAGGTGGATGCTTTGACATAACTAGATGACAGCAGATAATTGGACCTGTTGCTCGAGGTGGATGCTTTGACATAACTAGATGACGGCAGATAATTGGACCTGTTGCACGAGGTGGATGCTTTGACATAACTAGATGACAGCAGATAATTGGACCTGTTGCACGAGGTGGATGCTTTTACATAACTAGATGACAGCAGATAATTGGACCTGTTGCACGAGGTGGAAGCTTTGATATAACTAGATGACAGCAGATAATTGGACCTGTTGCTCAAGTTGGATGCTTTGACATAACTAGATGACAGCAGATAATTGGACCTGTTGCACGAGGTGGATGCTTTGACATAACTAGATGACAGCAGATAATTGGACCTGTTGCTCAAGGTGGATGCTTTGACATAACTATATGACAGCAGATAATTGGACCTGTTGCACGAGGTGGATGCTTTGACATAACTAGATGACAGCAGATAATTGGACCTGTTGCTCGAGGTGGATGCTTTGACATAACTATATGACAGCAGATAATTGGACCTGTTGCTCGATGTGGATGCTTTGACATAACTATATGACAGCAGATAATTGGACCTGTTGCACGAAGTGGATGCTTTGACATAACTATATGACAGCAGATAATTGGACCTGTTGCACGAGGTGGATGCTTTGACATAACTATATGACGGCAGATAATTGGACCTGTTGCTCAAGGTGGTTGCTTTGACATAAATATATGACAGCAGATAATTGGACCTGTTGCACGAGGTGGATGCTTTGACATAACTAGATGACAGCAGATAATTGGACCTGTTGCTCGATGTGGATGCTTTGACATAACTATACGACAGCAGATAATTGGACCTGTTGCACGAGGTGGATGCTTTGACATAACTATATGACAGCAGATAATTGGACCTGTTGCACGAGGTGGATGCTTTGACATAACTATATGACAGCAGATAATTGGACCTGTTGCATGAGGTGGATGCTTTGACATAACTATATGACAGCAGATAATTGGAACTGTTATAGGAGGTGGATGCTTTGACATAACTATATGACGGCAGATAATTGGACCTGTTGCTCAACGTGGATGCTTTGACATAACTATACGACAGCAGATAATTGGAACTGTTGCTCGAGGTGGATGCATTGACATAACTATATGGCAGCAGATAATTGGACCTGTTGCTCGAGGTGGATGCTTTGACATAACTATATGACAGCAGATAATTGGACCTGTTGCTCGAGGTGGATGCTTTGGCATAACCATATGACAGCAGATAATTGGACCTGTTGCTCGAGGTGGATGCTTTGGCATAACTATATGACAGCAGATAATTGGACCTGTTGCTCGAGGTGGATGCTTTGACATAACTATATGATAGAAGAATCCCTCTTTGCAGGCAGAATAAATGGCCAGGACACTATATTAAAACTTATATTTAACTTTCGACCGCTAAATATGACATTAACCTTAAAAGTCAACTTAAGTTCTGGTTCGTGCACACGACATACAATTTGATGATAGGTATCATTTCTGCAAAGTTATTAGCCTTCGGGCCTGTCCCCGTGAGACCGCCTTGCTTGCCTACTGTCCCTTATATATAGGTCCTCAAATACAAATTCGACAGTATCAGATTTTGAGGACTCGGAACATCCATCTCTTAAGCACATTAATGATTGCAAAAAAAAAAATCATTGAATTGTTTGCTCAATGACAAAAGATGTTGGGTAATATCGACAGTCGTCTGGTATCGACACATTTTTTCCCTACATTCGGCAGAAATTTTAGTGATAGTGGAGAAAATTGGAAAGATCATTACCTTGTTCTACACTCATATATTCTATTTTGGTCTCCTGAGTAGGCGACACATCAAGTGACGACAGTTTGCAGGTGCCGTCGGTGTCACGGGCTCGCTGAGCTCATCCTGTGTCACTGTGTCATGGAGGTCTTCCCATGTCCCGGTGTCTTCCAGTGTCGAGGTGTCATTAGGGTCCTCCAAGGTCGCATGGTCGAGGTCATCTGGGGTCGCGGGGTACCAACTTCAATTAAAAGCATTAATTAAAAAAATTAAAAGCATCAATTTTAATATATAGAAATCTTATGCATAAGTGAATTGCTGCTTCACCATGTAGTTGAACAGTATCTTGGAGAATCTTCTCTGATTTCTACATCTTCATCTTTTCTATCTTCCTCTCTAGTCTCATCATCAACAGAAACTTGCTCTGTTGTTTCAGGTAAATCATTCCTCTTCTAGATTCTGCGGTGGGCATCCCCACTAGGATATGCATACGCTGCATCATCCTCAGAATCCGTTTCTTCTGTGACGTCACATGTTTCTTTGCTCTCTTTCTGCGTTGGCTGAACTATCAGTTGTGCCATTAGTCGAACTCTCTTCTACCCCACGTGCCGGCGTTACACTAACAGATTTCTCTTCTTCACTACAGGATACAGGTGATTATGTGCATTGTCGTCTCTGATCCATCAGGTGACCTAATTTTGTAAACATGAATGTAAATATTTGGCTGATCAATTACCAAATATACATCAGATTCATACTTGTCAGCAATTTTATTCTTGCTTTTATGGGCCATGATTTTCAGGATGGCACTATCCCCTACATTTAACTTGCTGGCTTTTGCATTTTCATCATAATGTTTCTTTTGCTTAGTTTGAGCAATTTCAGTGTACTTGTTAACCACTTCTCTTGCCTTACTCAATTTCTCTCTCAAATCACATACATACTCTTGATTTGACTTGTTATTACCTGTGTCATGATCTTCAAACATGGCATCTATTGGTAGTTTTGACGTATGGCCAAACATAATTTCAAAACGACTTACCATTGTTGTAACTGTGTGCAAAAACTAATGGTGCAATTAAGTTTTTCCAATCTGGTTTGTAGCTCGACTTTTCGAACAGAAGGCAAGCTATTCAACTCCTCCTGGCGTTGGCGTCCGAGCTAGGTTGAAATTTTTCAGTAAGCTAGTTTCTCAGGAATGGCTGGAGGGATTTCATTCAAACTTTTAACATGTATTCACCATATTAAAATGCACCTATAGGCCAAGTTTGATAATATCCTAGTTAGACATTTGTCAAAACTATGGGCCTTTGTAGATATAAGCTATGTGGACAGGTTAAAGTTTTTCGGTAAGCTGGTTTCTCAGGAATGGCTTTAGGGATTTCATTCAAACTTAGAACACTCATTCCCTATATTAAAATGAACTCAATGGCCAATTTTGATAACTGTGGTTTGAAATTGGTTAAAATTGTGTGCCTTTTTACACTTAGAAATTTTACATTTAAGCTTTATTGACAGGTTAAAGTACAAATAAGTTATATGGACAGGTTGAAGTTTTTTGGTAAGCTAGTATCTCAACTTTTAGTTTCCGCTTTCTAACTGTAGAACTGATAAAGCTATGGTAATGAAACTTCAAACATAGATACCTTATAGCGAGACCTGGCTTGGAATTGCATATGGGGTGGGTGTTGGCAAGGTCAAGGTCACTGTTACTAAAAATAGAAAAGGTTTCCACTCAAAAACTTGAGAACGTATGGAGATATTTTAATAAAACTTTATACATACATACCTGTATCAAGACCTCACTTGGGATTGCACATGGGGTGGGCTGGTCCAAGGTCAAGGTTACTGTAACTAGAAATAGAAAAACGGTTTCCACTCAATAACTTAAAAAAACACTATTATTTTAATGAAACTTTATGCATAGATACCTTATATCGAGACCTCGCATGGAATTGCATTTGAGATGGGTGGGGTCAAGGTCACTGTAACTAAAAATAGAAAAACAGTTTCTGCTCAATAACTTTAGAAAGCATTGAGATATTTTAATGAAACTTGATACATAATTACCTTATATCGAGACCTCGCTTGGGATTGCATATGGGTTGGGTAGGGCCAAGGTCAGGGTCACTGTTACCTTGCTTGCATCTAGGGTTGGTGGGGTCAAAATCGAGGTCACCGTTACTAAAAATGGTTTCCACTCAATTAAGAACACGTTCAGATATTTTATTAAAAACTTTAAACATCGATATATCTAGACCTCGCTTGGGTTTGCATATGGGGGTGGGTGGGGTCAAGGTCACCATTACTAAAAACAGACAAACAGTTTACGCTCAGTAGCTTGAGAAGACATTGAGATTTTTAATTAAAGTTAACAAATAGATACCTTATATTGAGACCTCGCTTGGGATTGCATGTGGGGTTGGCAGGTTCAAGGTCAAGTTCACCATTACAAAAAAAGTTTATTGATGTGCTGACTTTAATGCATTCTTTTAAAGGGTGTGATACATAGAATCTGCAGTGTGGGTACGGTGCTTTATAAAAAAATATAAACGTAAAAATATATCAGAAGAACATAAAAATACTGTTTTTAAACGAATCTTTATAAATAGTAAAGAGGAACAGTAATATCTGCTTTAGAAATATATTTTCTTAATGTATACAACACGTGTATAAACTTTAAAATCGAATGTTTAGCCTTTCTAAGAGGAATGCGATAGTGTGGGAAAGTAATTTGCATATTGAGCTTGATGATTAAAACAGATAGTAATTGAACAAATCAAAATTCTCTTTACAAAGTCATCTGACCAATCAGCATGAAGCTTATACAATGACGTTAGGGTTGTAAGAGTATGCACTATTTTGAACAACTGCAAAGAAATATTGAAAATAATAAATCTGCTAGATGAAAATATGCAGATTGTAATTTGAAAATGTTACCTTTATAAAATTTGAGAGAATTTGTTTCTCTATGAATGTTACATATTGATATATGCTTTAATTAAGTATGAAGAAACTTTGATATGTAATTTGTATTTATTTATTGTTTTCTTTGCAGTTTAATACTTAGATAGAAAAGAAGAGAGATTATAGCCCAACAGAATAAGGTTGAAGGAGTGTTGTGGCAGTTTTTTATAACAAGGATATTTAAAACTTATCACCGCTTAATTTGCTAGCTAGTATGCGGATAATCTGATGTTTAACTGCTTGTTGTGTCTGTGGTTATTTGTTTCGAAAGACAGGTTGATTCATTTAAAAACATGTTCTACAAGGATTATTATAATCTGCTCGGCTGAAATCATGACATGAAAATACAAAACAACAGACAGAACAGTTTGATGTCGAACTTCAGCAAGAACACATTTTTTCGGACACATTATTTCGGATGTGTAGGAACTTTGGGATTGTTATTATTATTATTGGTTTTCTTTGTAAGCTATTATGATACGTTTTAATAATGTGATATTTTGTCAACCTGCATGTATCTTTTTTTTCTCAAATTTTGCACTTGTGTCAGTTAAATTGCTGTATTTTTGAAAAGTGACCTGTATGGTAGTGATTATTTTTTAAGTTTTATTCCAATAATATTGCGGTGACCTATATATTTTATTCTTCTTTTATGATGAGAACATATATATGAAAACATTCAAGTAGTTTGGGGGAATTCTAATATGTAGAACTTCATACAATCCCAATTATGGGGTTGATAAAGTAAGTATTTCTTTGCTTTTATCAGTCACACGGAATATATAAAATTAAAATTTCTTACCATTTACCTTCTGTACTGCAATCCTTTGGTAATGTTTGCTTTCATTAAATGTTAATTGCTATATATAAGCTTACATCAAACCTTAATATTGCCATTTTCGTCTTTTATTGGGGTTTTATATTAGTTTTGACACGCGCAGAAATTTGGCAGTTTTAATGCATGAGTGCATGTTATATAATTGCAAATAAAATCAAAACAAGACCGGCGACCATGTGTTTTTATTTCATTTTTCACTTAGAATTTATATGTAGTCCTTGTAGATAATTTATAGTCCTTGTAGACAAATTATCATAATGATCTATTATTGAGAAAAAAATAGCCAAAACTGTAGCAACACTCCTTAATGATGGAAACACATAATTGTACGTGTTTCATTTTTTAGGCCCATTTTTCTGCATATTCTGTAATGGGATTGTTGGAGTCTGTTTAACTTAAAGATCTGGATGAAATATATGATTTAATAACCATATACTTGTAAAGATGTTTGGAAACAAGGGTAAAGTATTGGTTGGTTTATTTAAAATAAAATTATGAACAGTTTAATGTTTTACCAGATCTCTAAGCGGTTGAACATAGTTGTGCAGAATAAATATGATATTTGCATGTCTTTGCTACAATATTATGCTGCCGGGATATGAGAAGGCAGAACATTAACACTTAAGTTACCTAGAAATAATGTCATAGTAAATAATACTCTGAATAAAATGAGTATTATAATGTAAAGCAATAAATAGTTGGTATTTAGGGTTCTAACCCTATAGTTTTTGAGATTGTGCTCAGCTGGGTTCTTTTAAAGTAATTTGTAAGCTTTTTTCCTTTCCTGTACCGCTTTTGAACACGCCTCACTCCACTAGGGCACATTCTTTCTGGCCTTTTCCTTACCGGAGGAGATGGGAATGCTGCACTCTGCTATGGACAGGATCTTATTAGTTAAATTAAAACAAAAGGTACTGGGGTCCTGGGAGTGAACATCTGCTAGGGAAAGATCTGAACAGAGATCCCTGAACTGATCCCAATTTGCTTTATTGAAAAGAAATTTCTGCTCCCCTGAGCTGGGGGTATCCGTTCCTTGTACAAAATAGTTGTACAATGTAACCAATTGTGGGAAATGATCAGATCGAAAGTTATCTGAGACAGTGTCCCAAACAGAAGCACTGGCTTATAATCCCGGCACTCGCTGCAGTAATGTCAATACATGTTGTTGACACGGAGGGGTTAAGTCTGGTTGGCGAACCGTTACTGAGCAAAACAAGGTCATGCTCATCCAACCATTCTATGACCCCGTGACCTGCTGCATCTGAGTAATTGAAACCCCAAGCGGGTAGATGTGCATTAAAGTCCCCTGGGACTATTACATCATAGGGTCCTTTCATGGTTCTTAAGTCTGTAAAAAGGTCATTTAAAGTCACAAAATCACATCCTCGTGAGTGAAGATTGACCAATATAAGGGGCCGGTTCTTATTTATGACCAATTTTATTGCTAGTGCCTCAATAGCAGTGCTACCATCAATCTTTAATTGGTTGTTCACCCCCAGTTATTCGTAGTTTATACAATTTTTAATATAAAAGGCACGACCGCCAGCTACGTTATTGTCTTGACTGATACGATTTTTAAATTCACATGTAAAACCAGGTATTGATTTAGATTCATTTCTGGGAAATTTAGTTTCCTCAAAGGCGAGAACATGAATCGAGGGTTGAGTGTGAAACTGTTGTATCTGCTTAACATTTCTATATCAGATACAATAGTTTCAGGCTCAACCCTCGGAATGTTGCGGTTCTCGTCTAAGAAATGTTTTAATTTTGAATGTTTAATGGAGGTTAAAACTCCGATATTGAAGGATACAATGGAATGTCCATAGTGATTAGAAATCAGTCTGCGCTTGAAATTGTTTAAATTGGCGTGTGGAGATCTGATGGCCAGCTTATGACCGAAGAAGACCCCTTTGAGCTTCTTCAGGGTCCGAGCCGGCCGGGCTGGCCTGGATTTCTTGGTGGAGGGGGGTTTGGAGGTGGGTAGAGGGGGGTTTCAAAGAAGTGGAGGGGTTGCCACTGTCCGGTGGGGGGGATCCAGGGTCAGGAAGTATCGGAGGATCCTTAGTTTCAGAATGGCTTTCTGTGTCAGATGTAATGACTTTAGGTTACTTTGGATATAGATTTCCTGCCCCTGTTGAATCGGGAATCTATTTTGCTAGTGATATAGCCAGTAACTCGATGCCCAGTTGGCCTGTCAGGTCCTTTATTATCTCAGCAATGAGATCCCTCAGCTTGCTGAGATGTATATGGCTTAAGGGTGACCTGTCGCTGGCGGATCTTTAATTTTAATGTATGAGTCTCCTGAAAGCGAGTTGTGCTTGCTGTTATTCAAGGCAGGAGAACTTGTAGCGGATTTCTGGGTGTCAACCATTCTGGGACGGTTAGGGGGCACACTATCCAAGGGCTCCTCCTCTATCTCGCAGACGTCCGAGATTCTCTAGAATACTATGGTGCACTGACACCAGCGAGTCATTCCCTGTAACATTAAATAGTGAATTGTCGGAAATTGTAGAGTCGGAACGAGTACTGCTACTACAATCCGGCAACGGAGAAGACCCCCTGGGACCCACAGGAGGGTGTCTCTGATTTGGTGTGACCTTTGAATAGGTGAAACGGGGGGGGGGGGGGTTGATTTTGCAGGTGTATGGTGTGCAACCGGCTCCAAGGGAGGAGTAACCTGTGCAGGTGGGAGGCTACTTACCGGTTGAGGACATGCGCACCCGGTATCGGGCATGCAAGGACCGGGGGCTACATGTGTGGGTGGAGAACTGGACCTGGAGTCGGTTGGTGTTGGAGTGTGTTAGACGCCCTCCTTGTGGACCACAGTATCAGGTGCTAATAGCTTGCACTCCGCCTCAGACCAAGAAACACCCTAGAAACTGGCATAAGAGGCAATGTTCAAGGCTCTTTTTTTTTATATATGACGGACAACCTTGGTAGGCAGCAGAGTGCGGGCCACCGCAGTTAACACGGCAGATGTTGCGGATGCATTGACGTAGGAGGGTGAGGACATTTATCCCCGCTGGCAGTGTGTCCGTATCACTGACAGCGATAACATCTGACGGGGAACGGGGCAAGGTCTAACGTCCAGGGAGATGTTGGTTCCTGCAACGTAGACCTTGGGATGGACTGGACCAGAGGTAAGTAAAGTTATTTTAACCAGCCGCGGAAAACCAGGAGGGGGTGGCCTAGAGGGCTCGACCCTCTCTAATTTGGTAATTAAACAAATAGATGCAGGGAGAAAATGTAGGCATCCTTGAAGTTCTAGTAAGTCCTGGTTCTCCTGGATCCCTGCAATAAGACCTGAAGCCGACCTCGTGTTTGACGGCAATAAGGCCCTGACCGCGACTACACCAAGTTGAAAGACTCCTTTGGAAATGATGCTGGTGAGCACCTGAGCGGACTTGAGCTGTAAAAGAACACAGCCAGAGGCCAGAGGCACAGTCCGCTCAATAAGTCCGGGGAGTTCCTTGGTCAGACACGAGGCCAGCTGAAAGATAGTAAAGAGGGAGGTCAATTTACCTACACTTCAGACTGACTGGAGGAGGCACTTAAAGGGCATGGTGTTGTGGGTCAGGTGGTGTGCGTCCTGCCCAGTAAGCGCCTCCCCTAGTAAATGGGACAGGTTTGTACTCCGCCCGCTAACGGTCTTGTTGTTACCGGGCATGATAGGAATAACGTATAACATGTCAATAAACAGCGTATAAGGAGCGTGTATACGTAAATGTGTGTAATACACGTATAATGTGTCAATAAATACGTAAATGAAGGGATGATGGCAATAGTGCAAATTCTGTTAATATGGTGGTACTAAATGACTGGTAAGATGTCAAAGTTAAGTAAGGGTATACAATAATATCCTTAATTTTCCCTAATACAACTGATCTAAATATAACTTAAATATAGCTTATAGAACAATAGGACTGCACCTGTAAATAACCCAAATCGTTTCAAATATGCTTTAATAAAGCAGAATAAGTCATTTGGTAATGTTTTAATTATAATAGGAAATGTTGCCAAAGAAAAATTTCTGGTACCAAATGACGTCCGAAAAGGTGCAAGTTTAGAAAATTATGAAAAAATATCAAAATGAGGGACGGGCGAGGGAAGGACTGTACGTGCGCTGGAAATTGTAGTGTGGATGTTTGACCTCGTCTTACTGACTCTGCTAAGGTGTCTTCTTCTATATTGACTCTGTATTTATGCTCTTTGTTTACTTTTTTCTTTGCATCATGATGGCAGCCGGAAGTAACAATGATATTTCAGCCGAGTTCGAATCTGGGTTATGTGGGGTCAAAAACTAGGTCACTAGGTCAAATTGAAAAAAAAAGCTTGTTAACACTCTAGAAGTAACATTTTTTGCCCAATCTTATGGAACTTGGTCAGAACATATGTCCCAGTGATATCTCAGCCAAGTTCAAATCTGGTCATGTGGGGTAAAAAACTAGGTCAGTAGGTCAAATTGAAGAAAAAGCAATAGAAGTCACATTTTTTGCCCAATCTTCATTAAACTTGGTCAGAACATTTGTCTTAATGATATTTCAGCCGAGTTCGAATCTGGATTATGTGGGGTCAAAAACTAGGTCACTAGGTCAAATTGAAGAAAAAGCTTGATAACACTCTAGAAGTAACATTTTTAGCCCAATCTTCATGAAACTTAAGTCAGAACATTTGTCCTAATATTATCTTGGCAGAAAATGGTTCCGGTCCATTGAAAACATGGCTACCAGGGATTTTTTTTTTGTTGGAGAACGCATCAAGATATTTAAATGAAACTTCGTACATAGGTACCATATATCGAGACCTCGCTTGGGCTTGCATATTTACAAAATTTCTTAACAATTGCACATATTCACAACTTGGCTGCAAGTTGGGGGGCAAACATCTCTTGTTCTAACATTATATAATATAGGTCATTTTACTGTAAGTTTTAGATGACCGACCTCAGTCTGCAGATGATGTCTCTCTTCTCTGTAACAAGAAGCATGTTTATTAAGGCCACTTTTCTATATGTCCGCATCCATATCTGTATCCGCATAGAGTAAATTACAATACTGACACACTTTTCAATGTATCAGCATTTACCATCAAATATTTTAGTTTTGTTTTTATATCGAAATAGTAAATATGTCTGCGTAAACATTATTTAAGCATTCTAGTACTGTCGACTGCTGATATTTATCTAAATACGCAAACAGTATTATCAGATGGTGGTTTTAGAACACGTTTTACCATTTATTGCTATGGCAACATTCATGACTCTACAAATGTTACTCGTTATTATTGAGTTATTATACTTAAAATTGGCTTTTATAAATCTTGCGTTCTTCGGGTGTTCATGGACAATTTCTGCTAAGTTTGCCATAATTTATGTCAAAAACCCTATCGTTCAACATGTTTAGTTACTAATAGTTATACACCATGCTGTCCGCATCCGCATAAAATTGCTCACCGAGCGATTTTTTGCAGACGGGTTTTGCGGATGCGCTTTTCGGATACGGACTTCTGACATATTAAAACGTTTGAACTGTTTTTTAACTTGTTCCAATTCTTGCGGATGCAGATTTGTGCAATGCGAATACAGAAAAGCAGCTTATTTCACAGCAAGTATAATTGGAAATTAACGATGACATATACATGCATATAATTTCTGTTTATTATACCCCCACAAACGAAGTTTAGGTGGGTATTTAGGAGTGAGCTTGTCGGTCTGTTGGTTTTTTGGTTTCCAGATGATAACTCAAGGAGGGCTTGATATATTCAAATAATTTTTGGTATACATGTGTAACATCATTAAATACACGTTAATTTCATGTTTAGTTACTAACCACTAAATTTTGACAGAGTTATGGCCCCTTTTCGGCTTAAATTCGCTAAAAACATGGTTTCCGTACGATAACTCAAGAATGGCTTGACATAATCAAATAATTTTTGGTACGTGTGTAACATCATAAAATACGGGTAACATTGGTTACAAACCACTAGATTTTGACAGAGTTTTGACCCCTTTTGGACTTTAATTCCCTAAAATTATGGTTTCCCGATGATAACTCAACAATGACTTGACATATTCAATTAATTCTTGGTATAAATGTTTAGCATCATAAAAAACGGGTTAAGTTCGACTTATTACAAACCACTAAATTTTTACAGAGGGATAGCGCGTCTTTTTTTTTTTCCAGCCTTCTAACTCTAGAATGAATTGAGCTATTGTAATGAAACTTCATATTTAGATACTTGGGATTGCATATGGGGTCAAGGTTAAGGTCACCATTACTAAAATTATAAAAACGGTATCAGTTCTATACCTTGAGAATGCATTGAGATATTTTCATGAAATTTCATACATAGATACTTTATATTGAGACCTCGCTTGGAATTGCATATGGGGTGGGTGGGGTCAAGGTCACCGTTGCTAAAAATAAAAAACAGTTTCCGCTCAATAACTTGAGAATGCATAGAGATATTTTAATGAAACTTCATACATAGATACCACATAGATACCTTATATTGAGACCTCTTGGGATTGCATATATGGTGGGTGGGATCAAGGTCAAGGTCTACGTTCCAAAACATAGAAAAACGGTTTTTGCTCAATAACTTTACGATGCATCGAGATATTTTAATGAAACTTCATACATAGATAACTTATATCGAGACCTCGCTACGGATTGCATATAGGGTGGGTGGGATCAAGGTCTCCATTACTAGAAAAAGAAAAATAGTTTCCGCTCAATAACTTTAGAATGCATCAAGATATTTGAATGAAACTTCAGAGATAGATACCTAGTATCTAGACCACGCTTGGGATTGCATATGCGGTGGGTGAGATCAAGGTCAATGTTAGTAAACATACAAAACGGTTTCTGCTCAATAATTTGAGAACTCGTTGCGATCTTTTTATGAAACTTCATACATAGATACCTTATATCAAGACCTCACTTAGGAATGCATATGGCACCCAGAACTTTCTTTTATTATTGTGCTGTCTTTTATGCATTTCGTTTGAAAAATTGGTTTTCCTGGAATTCCCACGTTTCTTGTTTCAACTTTATACTGGTATATAATGTACTTTAATTTATGACGATGCTAACTTGTCTGTAATTCATCTGTTCATTAAACATTGATTTCCTTTATTGTTCTGCAAATGAGTATACAAATAAAAGAGAAATTTATGGATGGCCTTCTAAAATAGTACATAGCATCATGATACGTGTATCATTGGTTATTATGCACTTAAAATATGTGTATACAAATGAGGCGTGTCGTGGGAAAACTGGGCTTAATGCATGTGCAAAAAGTGTCGTCCCGAATTAGCCTGTGCCGTCCGCACAGGTCAATCCAGAACGGTACTTTCCACCTACAGTGTGTTTATGTTTAGAAGAGACTTACTTGAAACAGAAAATACCATAATAGAGGAAAGTGTCATCCGGATTAGCCTGTGCAAACTGCACAGGCTAATCCGGGACGACATTATGCACATTCGTTAAGCCCGGTTTTCCCATGACATGCCTCAAATGCATTCAAATCCAGTGTGTCTAATGTTGATTTAGTAATTTATTAATACTATTGGTATTGCTTTTAGTTGTTTTATTGGTCATCCTTTGCGATAGGTAATTCCCTGTAAAGGTAAAAATAACTAAAGCATGTTTATTTCATTTCAAACAACAGAACATCGCATTTAATGTAATATAATTCCAAGCATAACAGATCTTGAATGGACAAAATGTTTATTTGTAATTAGTTTTAATACCAATGATGTTTAAACAAAATGTAATTCTTCAGTCTGTTCCTGTTAAAATATTGTTTATAATGTAGATTTGCAGAAAGTTTGTTGCATGTATTTGCCTGAATAAAAAAAGTTTATTTTGGGAAAAAATACATAAAATAAGATACAGATATTAAATTTGATTCTTACTATACAAAATTTTAATTCAAACAAGACTTTTTTTTTGAAACAACTTAGGTCTCCCCTGACGCGCCACCATAATTCTGCCCAAAATCCACCTACCATGACATTCCAAATTATGCACAACCATAATCATCATGTCATGTAAAGTTTTGTCAAATTCCAGCCAGTGGTTATGGAAAAGAGCACAGACAAGGTCTGTTATGTCAACAACTTGAAAGGGCCATAACTCAGCCAATATTCTGCCACCGACCATATGCACAACTAGTAGTGGTACTGATAAATCCTGTGAAGTTTTGTCAACATCCGACCAAGGGCTACAGAGCACAAATGCAGACAACGTCTTTTATGTGAAAAACTTAAAAAGAGCCATAACTCCGCCAAAAATCTGCTGCCGATGACATGCTGATATGCACAACTAGACTAAGTACTGATCAATACCACAACGTTTCGTCAAAATCCAACCAGGGCTTACAAAGAACAGGTGCAAACAGCATCTGTTATGTGACAAACTTCCAACGGCCATAATTCTGCCAAAAATCCGCCGATGATAACATGTCCACAAACTGCACAACTAGACTTGGTACTGATCAATCCTGTGAAGTTTCAGCAAAATCCAACCAGGGCTTAGGGAGAACAAGAGCAGACAACATCTGTTTTGTGAAAAACTTCCCAGGGCCATAACTCAGTCAAAAATCTGCCGATGATTACATGCCGACAATATGCACAACTAGACTTGGTACTGATCAATCTTGTAATATTTTGACAAAATCGGACCAGGTGTTACGGATAACGAGCGCATACAAGGTCTCTTATGAGAAGGGCCAAAAATCCGCCGCCGCCGACGAGCCGACTAGACTTGGTACTGATCAATTCTGTGAAGTTTCATCAAAATCTGACAAGGGGTTACGAAGAACAAGCTCAGAAAAACTTTTTTTGAGGAGTCTGGCCAGACATCCAGACATACAACTTTCCAACACAAAATCAATATGTCTCCCTACCCACAACGTGTGTGGAGACATAATAAAATTGTTAACAGAAGACCAAAATGGATATAGTTAAAATAACTGTATTACAAAACCAATAAATAATGATCAAATTATTTGAAAGATATTCCTGTTTTAAAGAATGAATGCTGTTAAAGTAACTGAATTAAATAACAAATGAATATTAAAATCAATTCATTAGGAAGATTGGAATGATTTAAAGCAGGCACCATTTAATTCCATTTAATTGACAGAAAGGGAAATAACCCATTTTGAGCCACCAACTTGGGCAGCATTTTTCTTGCGAGGTTGTCTCCCTTGGTCAAAGTGGTCTGACAACGTTAGTGCAACTTTGGAGGAAGGTTCAGTAATTTTGTCCCTATAAATACTACATCTTCCTACTATTGGTTGAAAAGGGTATTTGCTTTCCACTACTTTTATGATTATATACTACATATTTTTTATTTTGTCTTCCCCACATAGTGGGTAGGGAGACATATTGATTTTGTGCTGGAAAGTTGTTCAAAAATCTAATTATGGTTAATTTTCTAACGTACATTGATTTGATTTCCCTTGATAAATGTATCACTGTTCAAAATCTACACAAAGTATTAATCTACTTCTGCAGCTGTTGGCTTTAGTTGTGACAATCATCCAAGTTAAGAAAGAGAAATTTTTCTCCTAACGTTGAACATTAATATTTTGAACAGGGCCCAGGATGGATGGATGTCAGTCTCGGTCTCCTGGTCTGATTTTGACAAAACTTCACAGGATTGATCAGTACCAAGTCTAATTGTGAATATTTTTGGCATGTCGTCGGCGGCTGAGTTATGGCCCTTTGAAGTTTTTCGGATACCAGATGTTATCTGCACTTGTTCTGCGTAACCCCTGGTCTGATTTTGACAAAACTTGACAGGATTTATCAGTACCAATTCTAGTTATGCATATCATCTGCGGCAGAATTTTGGCAGAGTGATGGCCCTTTCAAGTTGTTGATATAACAGACCTTGTCTGTTCTCTTTTCCGTAACTACTGGCTGGAATTTGACAAAACTTCACAGGATTAATCAGTACCAAGTGTGGTTGTGCATATCTTCGGAATGTCGGTGGAGTTTGGGCGGTGCATGGAGGAAGACCGATGTTGTTTTTTTTTCAAAAAAACAAACTAGTTGCTGGTTGAAAACGCTTACTACAGATTTTTATTGCTGGTAGAAAAAGGACTATTGTGGACACCTAAGATCTGCCATCTATCAAATGCCAATGTAGGCTGGCATCTAAATTGAAGCAAAAAACATGAAGATTAATGACCTTTGTGAAGTATGTGTATTTTCCTGTTCAATGTTAATAAAATTGTTAAAGAAAACTACACTTGTTTAGAGTAACAGTAACAGTTTTGTGGTTGATTTATGGTTGATTAACTGAACGCTTAGGCAGCTATTCTTATGTATATAGTGGTCAGTGTTTAGTTTCTGCTAATATTGTTATGCATCTATTAGATATAAATGACATAAACATGCTTTTCACTTTTGTTTATTATTTGAGGCATGTCTTGGGAAAACCGGGCTTAATGCATGTGCGTAAAGTGTCGTCCCGTATTAGCCTGTGCAGTCAGCACAGGCTAATCCAGGACGACACTTTCAGCCAACAGTGGATGTAGGTTTAGAAGAGACATCTTTGAAACAGAAAATACCATAAAAGCGGAAAGTGCATCCCAGATATGGGACAACACTACACATGTGCATTAAGCCCTGTTTATCCATGACACACCTCATTTGGTTTTTGAACAATGTGAAACTTAGTTTGCCCTAAAGCAGCCGTTGGCAAATGAGAGTGCAATATGAGAATTATTCAAAAGTCTGAAGTATTCAAATTCATATAGAGTCTTTGAAAACATTTGTGGCATATAGGTGCATATAAAAATGCAAGTAATATGTTGTAAAAACAATAAAATTGACAACAATTATTAAATTCAACAGTATGATTAAACATCAGACTTGTATACAAACAATATCTATAATCAACATCTGAGGCGTGTCATGGGAAAACCGGGCTTAATGCATGTGCATAAAATGGATTTATTTTTAGATGACACTTCCTTGAAACAGGAAATATCATAAAAGCAGAAAGCGCCGGAAAAAACAAAAGTGCCAAAAAAAAAACACCAAAAAAAAAGAAAAAATACCTCCTTTTTTTTTCTGTTTGCTATACCTTGACTCCACTATGTGCCATTTAATTGTGTGTACTTTCTCTCTTCATTCCCATGAGTTCACCTCCAGCCGTTCTCTTACTAGTAGAGCATCCATGGTTGCGTCTATTTTGTTGACTTCATCTGGTGTACTTGCTTGATAACATCATTTGTTTTTTCCACCCCCTGTCTGTAGTTTCCTCAATCCACCATACGTTTTTACAAAGAACGGGACGTGGTACAAAATTCAATAATATATGTAGTATTATTTAATATGATCTAATATTATATAACACTATAACCATCAATTCCATTTTTACCGCACAGGCTTAAAATCCTACTCATTGAGTTAGTGTCGGTGTATGAGTATTAACTGCATTTTATTGGGTTTTATGGGGAAAAAAATTGTAGTCGAATAGAACTCATACTAAAATCTCTTATGAAATCAAATTTTGAAAACCACGGGAAAATGGCAGAATGCGCTCTGAAAATAATTATATGTATATAATGTAAAATTTCCATGTTATCTCTCAACTTAAAAGCACCGAAATCCAGTAGAAAACAATGCTTAGACAACACAACTATTGTGCGTTTGGAAAAAGATCTTTACTTAAGAAGTTACTATGTTAAATGACTTATTGTAAATTCAATGGGTTATTTATTTTTGGCTTAATATATTACAAAACTTCTTGTAGTCACGTTCGACTTCTGCATGCAGTTTTAATAATGCATTATGCTCCTGACTATTTTGCTCCATTTCTTTTGTTATTCCTTCAACCTCCTGCTGTAATGCACTGACTCTGCTCTAGCTTTGTTTTTATGCCCCCGGCATCTTGATGCAGGAGGCATATAGTGATTGTCCTGTCCGTCCTTCCGTCCGTAACAAGGTTAAGTACATTTTATCGTTTCATCTAGCACCAACATCGCTTACTACAACACTCTGATACTTACATAGTGGTTGCTTATGACCATTCCCTATCCACCCATATCACCCAACCTTAATTTGACCTTGACCTAATTTGGGCTTATATTAATTCAAAAGTGCAATTTCTTGGTTAACTAGATTTTACCATTTCGTCTAGCACCAACTCCGCTTACTACAACACTTAGATATTTACACAGTTGTTACGTATGACTGTTCCAAATCCACCCATTTCACCCAACCTTACTTTGACCTTGACCTAATTCTTGGTTAACTAGATTTTACCATTTCGTCTAGCACTATATAACACCGCTTGCTTCAACACTTTGATACTTACACAGTTGTTGCTTATGACCATGCCCAATCCACCCATATAACCCAACCTCACTTTGACCTTGACCTTGACATAATTTGCACTAAGAAATGGGCTACCCAGCACCAAACTGAGGCATGTGTGTTTATCAAACACAGAATCTTGTTCTGGCCTTGAACAGCCGTTCCTTGTTGTTGTTCTTCTTTTTCTTTTTGTTGAAAGATGGATGTGTCTATTTGTTTGACTTCATCTGGCACACTTGCTTGACAACATTATTAATTTTTTCCACCCCCTGTCTGGATAGTTTCCCCCAATGCACTAGGGTTTTACTAAGAATGGGACGTGCCAAAATGGTATTGGTTTAGATGAAACCATGTGCAGATATTGGCAAGGTTTTAAGATCCTTGCACCGTGCACTCCTGTCCGACGTTGTCTTCTGAAGATGAGAGGGGAAAAGGGTGAAGCCTGCCATAGTGGAAGGGAGTGGGTGCAATGCAGTCAACTGGCTGACCTCGTCCTTTATTTTAATTTAAAACTGCCATACAAATGAGTTTCTTAAGACACTGAAAAATGTAAAGGGTTAATTAATGTTATACTAAAAATTGTTTTAAAATAATGAATCCGAGTCAATACCATTGAATTGGTCTGGAAAGGGCAAGGTTTTCTATATATTATCCATAAAACAATAAAACATAGAAAAACAATGCAATTAAAGAAAATTATACAGAGACTGTACCATATCACATATTACAATAAAAACAAGTAACAGGAACTGTATGAAAATTAGATGGAGAACTGTTCCTCCCCCCCAATGACATAGATTTTGTCAGTTATCTGACAATCTAACAGGTATTTGGCCAGGTCAGAGAAGACCGGGCCCCTGTCTGCTCCTTTGGGGTCAAGCACATTGGAAAGGTAAAAAACTATTCCATGGGAGTGCAATGCAGCCTGAAGCTGGTCCCTCTGCCCTGTAATGGTTTGGCACTGTAGCAGTAGGTGGGCTGCCGTGAAGGCTCCCGGCACCGCTTACATGCAGGGTCTAACCCAAGGACATACTTTCCCGTGCCACCAGCAAGAAGAGTGGTTCCCATCCTCGAGCGTCAAGCACAATGCTTGCTGAGTGTTCGTCAGGCGGCCTGAGGGTTTTTGCGGGTCTGACAAAAGTATGTCGATGGGCAGACAAATTAGAGGTCTGGAGATTCCACTCACTATGAACAAATCTCAGTTGAAACCAGGGATTTCCCAGCATCAACAGCCTGCTATTTTCTGTCTTTGATAAACTCATTAGATGACAAATGAGGCTGGTAAAATAGCAGTTTTAGTAGGTTTATTAACCAAAATGGAGCACAATGCATATTTAATAGCCAAAAGTTCAGCCGAATAAATAAAAAGATGGTTGCTGAGTTGGTGGTTTTTAACCAAAGTTTTCTTAAAAAAATATTGGTTATTGGATTTCGGTATGTTGTTTTGCGGGCTGGCATGGTGGCGGCGTCAACTTTTCGTTAACGCTCTTTAACTCTAGATTGGATTGAGATATATTTATGAAACTTCATACGTAGATACCTTGTATTGAGACGTCACTTGGGATTGCATATGAGGTGGGTGGTTTCCACTCAATAAATTGAGAATGAATTGAGATATTTCCAGATCTCGCTGGGGATTGCATATGGGGTTGGTGGGGTCAAGGTCAATGTCACCATTACTAAAAATAGAATAACAGTTATAGAGATATTTTAATGAAACTTCATACATAGATATCTTATGTCTAGACCTCACTTTGGATCTCATGGTTAAGGTCACCATTTCATAGCCATAGGTATATGACCTTCACCTTGCACCCAGAACTTTCTTTTATTATTGTGCTGACTTTTATACATTTCATTCCAAAAATTAGGTTTTCGTGGAATTTCCACGTATTTGTTTGAAATATTTCCAGTGCTAGGTGAGTTGCGCTGGTATTGCCTTAAAGGGGCATATCAATTGCACGTGTCAATTGATGTTTAAGACTTCTTTCACATTTATAATGTTATGAAGAGCATATTAGTCCTGCTTATCTTTATTGTATACATACTCAATGATCCTTTTATTTGGTTTAAGTTTCTTGTGTGGAGCAGTTCTTGTCTTTGGTGTGCTTGTAATCATGTTGTCATCTAGAATATATAAAAATAACTCATGACTTAGTGTAATGGTATGAAGTATTAACTAGGGAAAAGATATATCATCGCAGACAGAAATTAATTGGTCTCGTATTTTGTGATTTATATTAGTGGTTTAAGTTTCTTGGGTGGAGCAGTTCTCGTCTTTGGTGTACTCGTCATCATGTTGTCATCTAGAATATATAAAAATAACTCATGACTTAGTGTAATGGTAAAAAGTATGAACTAGGGAAAAGATATATCATCGCAGACAGAAATTTATTGGTCTCGTATTTTGTGATTTATATTAGTAAGTTGCTACATTTTGTTTTGTAAGACAAAAATCCGTGTTTCTGCACCAAAAGAGATTATTCACACTACAAGTACCAGTTATTTAATTGATTTGTTCAGGTATTCTTGTTCTCGTCAACATATTACCAATAGTCGTGTGTTGAGCCTGACTTAACAAAATTTAAACGATCAAGCAATAAATAGGTATTAAGTGAAAGTGCACAGTTATGATTCTATAAATAGCCGTCAGGTCAAATACTATACTATGATTGTTCACATGCAAAAGTATGCATTTTCTGCTGACTGATACTTGATGGTAAAGTGACAAAATATAATTCCAAAAATGGTAAATAAGAAATAAACCAAAAAGCCCTTCATCAAATGAACATGGTCAGATTAAAGAATATTATTGTAATGCGGTTTGTTTATATGTTAGCACGGATGTTCGCTTTTATAATATTTTCGTTACCCCGCATCAGGGCAATAAACTGATTTGAAAGTCTAACATTGGTAGTCATCCATTAAAAATAGTTAATTACTTACAGTATGTTACATGAATGCACACAGTTTGTTAATCTGTAATGAAGAACAATGATATCAAACTAGATTTATCATAGGAAGTTGACATGCTGGTGTCCTTGTTCGTGCTCATGCACGCTGGTTCTGTTGTAAAATAAACAATTCAAATAGTACATATACTATATATGGTATATTCATGTGTATATTTCATTAAATCTTATCAATATATTTTGCCTAAAGTCGGTGACAGACATATGGATGGATGGATGCTGATTTTCATAATCTCACAGCCTCAGTCAGCTTGGCAAGGCAGTCTACCTTATAGAAGGGGTTTATAGACCAACCTGGATAGGTGAACATTTACATACCAGAAATATGATTACCCACTGGAGATGGGGCAGTCTACTTGCTCCTCCTATGACCAACAGGAGAGGGGGCAGACGCATCGCTGCTCCTATGACTTGTGGGAGAGGGGGCAGTCTCCTCGCTGCTTCTGCAACCCACAAGAGAGGGGGCAGTCTCCTCGCTGCTTCTGTGACCTACAGGAGAGAGGGCAGTCTCCTCGCTGCTTCAGTGACCCACAGGAGAGGGGGTAGTCTCCTCGCTGCTTCTGTGGCACACAGGAGAGGGGTAAGTCTACTCGCTGCTCCTTTGACCCACAGGAGAAGGGGCAGTCTCCTTGTTGCTCCTATGACCCACAGGAGAGGGGGCAGTCACCTCACTGCACCTATGACCCACAATTTATGTTTCAGGTTGATCCAATGTATTCATTTACTGCAAGGTTAAATAATATCTTATTGTTAGTTACTTATTGTAGTTAGAAGTAATAATTCTAAACATTACAAAATTATGTACATTAAAAAAAAATAACCGTAATACTGATCAATGGTCAAATGTGTCTTCGCATGTAAGAACCTTGAAATCTTGTCTTTTGTCCTTCTAGTGGTAATCATGACTCACTTTAAAAGTGGATATAACAATATTTCACCTTTACAACTCGTTACACCGATTCTATTGGCTACAAGTGATAGCGAAAAGGTCACTGGTGACTTTGAAATGTTCGATGTCAAGTCCATTCCAAACAGTCCTGACTTTGTTTCTGTTTCTGACTTAACAGTTCAATCTTGTCTTTTTGCACTTTCTGTGAAAGATCAGTCACTGTACTAATTTTATTAAAACATTCACCACACACTTTTCTACCGGGTGTTAAATCCACATTGAAGGTCTTCACTTCTTCCATTAAAGAAAGTTTCATGCCATGGCCCTGTAACTTGCTTCCAACACTCCTTGCCATGGCCCTGTAACTTACTTCCAACACTCCATGCCATGGCCCTGTAACTTGCTTCCAACACTCCTTGCCATGGCCCTGTAACTTGCTTCCAACACTCCTTGCCATGGCCCTGTAACTTGCTTCCAACACTCCTTGCCATGGCCCTGTAACTTGCTTCCAACACTCCATGCCATGGCCCTGTAACTTGCTTCCAACACTCCATGCCATGGCCCTGTAACTTGCTTCCAACACTCCTTGCCATGGCCCTGTAACTTGCTTCCAACACTCCATGCCATGGCCCTGTAACTTGCTTCCAACAATCCTTGCCATGGCCCTGTAACTTGCTTCCAACACTCCATGCCATGGCCCTGTAACTTGCTTCCAACACTCCATGCCATGGCCCTGTAACTTGCTTCCAACAATCCTTGCCATGGCCCTGTAACTTGCTTCCAACACTCCTTGCCATGGCCCTGTAACTTGCTTCCAACACTCCTTGCCATGGCCCTGTAACTTGCTTCCAACACTCCTTGCCATGGCCCTGTAAATTGCTTCCAACACTCCTTGCCATGGCCCTGTAACTTGCTTCCAACACTCCATGCCATGACCCTGTAACTTGCTTCCATCACTCCATGCCATGGCCCTGTAATTGCTTCCAACACTCCTTGCCATGGCCCTGTAACTTGCTTCCAACACTCCTTGCCTTTTTTAGAGAGCAACCAAATGCTCCATGGCTGCAAACTACATGTGACATATGAGAAACTCACCCAGGAATTCTGACATATTACGCACTTTCCAGCTTACACATGTCCAGTTCCAGTGTAATCCAATTTATTTCAATCCAAATCCATCCATTTTTCTGTTGTCATTGGTGATTTATGCAATAACCATGAGCATACTTCAATAAACTAGTGATTGTTTCAAAATAAATACACAAATCAATCACCAGTGAAGTAAAACTCATGGAAATGCCATTTTCCTTCCAGTCTGTGTTCGTAAACAATCTAAGCACATATTATGTTACTAAAGATGGATTCAGAAGTCACATGACTGTAAAATCTTGTGAGATTCTCATTTTCAAAATGTCTTCCGTGTGCCTGATTTCTTCTACGTTATATTAATGAAAAGGTAATTTAGAAGTGTTGTATTCAATCTATCTGATAATGCTGTTAATTTGGTTCAGTACTGCATTTCAAACCAGTTTATGGCTGTTTTTTTGGTAACTGTCAAATTCTTGAGACATTCTAGTAGACTTTGCTATGGGGGTTGCTCCATAACTTTTATGTTGCGCAAAGTTAAAAAATATATAAAGCGACATTTTAAGTTATGGAAGCCAGAACTATCCATGGGAGTGCAATGCAGCCTGAAGCTGGTCCCTCTGCCCTGTAAAGGTGTTGCACTGTAGCAGTAGGTGGGCTGCCGTGAAGGCTCCCGGCACCGCTGACATGTAGGGTCTAACCCAAGGACATATTTCTTGCGCCACCGGGTAGAAGAGTGGTTCCCATCCTCAGGCTTGATGGCTCTTTCAAGCACAATGCTTGCTGAGTATTTGTCAGGCAGCCTGAGGGTTAACGCGGGTCTGACAAAAGTATTTCGGGGAACAGACAAATTAGATGTCTGAAGATTCCACTCGATATGGACAAATTTCTTTGGCAGTGAGTAGATCTGTCGGCGCCAGGGATTCCCCAGCATCAACAGCCCCCCTCCTGAGCCCGTCCTTAGCCCCCCTGTCCGCCTGTTTATTCCCACTGATGTTGACATATGCTGGACACCATACTAAAGTGACCTTTAAAGACTTATCTAGGCACTGTTGATGAAGTTCCAAAATGTTAGATAAAATGTCAGGCCTAGATCTGCTACTTCTGTTTTTGATAAACTCAAGAGATGACAATGAGTCTTATAAAATAGCAGTTTTAGTAGGTTTATTAACCAAAATCCAGCACAATGCATATTTAATAGCCAAATGTTCAGCCGAATAAATAGAGAGATGGTTGCTGAGTTGGTTTGTTTTTTTGATGTTTTTTTTTAAGGAATAACATATGAATTGGCTACCAAACCAGAGTTAGGGCATTTGGAGCCATCTGTATAGATTTTTAGGTGCCCAGCATACCTGTTATCAATATGTATGAGTGTTTCTTACTTAACAAGTTGCGGTAAGTCAGTTTTCGTGAGAGTTGCAAAGAAATGTCCACCAATCCGATTTTACGTCGCACCAAAATGTTTGAGTACGAATCAAACAATGTTGCAATACAATACACAATGCTTGGTCTGGTTTGCAGTTTTGTCACTATGCGGTAGGATTTTATCCATAGAATTAATTGAGTAGTCTAAAAATTAATATCAACACTCATTACAATATCGACGCTCATTACAACGTTTGCGTGGTGTATTTTTCTCGATTGAAACAGTTAAACGTTAACAAAATGTATTGCTGTAAATCCCATAAAAATCAGAGGAAATCCCTTATTTTTTTTAAAAGCAATGTATTTTTGTGGAGATGAGAAATTATCTCATATGGAAAAATCCTTTCCCAGTCACTGCTCAAGTGGGATAATACCAAGCTTGTGGCCGGAGCAGGCCCCTTTGAGTTTTTTGTGATCTGATTTTCTTAGCTGAGGGGGGTTTAGACTTGGCGGAAGAGGGGGTTTTGAGGTCATTGAGGGGCCTACGCTGGCCAGAGGGGGGCATCCAGGGTCAGGAAGTATCGGAGGGTCCTTAGTACCAGAATGGCTTTCTTTGTCAGGTGTTTTGACTTAAGGGGTGACCATGGGTATAGATTCACTGCCCCTTTTGAACCGCGAATCTATTTTGCTGGTGATATCAGCAGTAACCCGACACCCATAAGCAGTAACCCGACACCCAGTGGGCCTATCTCGGTCCTTGATTATCTCAGCTATGAGATCTGTCAGCTAGCTGAGATAAATGTGGCGATAACGGTGACCTGTGGCTGGTGGATCTTTAATTATGCTCCCCCCATCGCAGATGGCGAGGTATATTGGTTTGCTAATGTCAGTCGGTCGGTAGACCACTTTCGTTTCCGTTCTCAAAGTTCGACAGTTTTCATCTGAACTTCACCAAACTTCGAGAAAATGTTTGTGGTCATAATATCTAGGTCAAGTTTGATAATCAGCCAAATCGCCCCAGGAATTGTGGAGTTATGGCCTTGAATTACCTAAAATTGGCCTTTTTAATAGTTACCGCTCTCTAAGCCCAACAATGTTCGTCCAATCTTCACCTAACTTCATGAACATGTTTGTGGGCGTAATATCTCCAAGTTTAGTAATAAGTTAAATCGCCACAAGAATTGTGAAGTTATGGCTCTTGAATTATCTGCAATTGGCCTTTGTAGCCGTTTCCGTTCTCTAACTCCAACAGTTCATAGCCGATCTTCACCAAACTTGGGTGAAAATATTTGTTGTTGTATTATCTCAGCTGAGTTCGATAATCAACCAAATGGTCCCAGTAACTGTGGAGTTATGGTCCTTGATATTTAAAATTAGCCTTTTTAGCTGATTTTAAATAGAGCGGCATAAATGGTATACAAACAGCTCTTATTATATGCTTTTTTCGTGATAACTGAGTATACTTTCTGGACACTAAGCTTTAGGTGAGTGTCCTTGCCAACTTTTGACGGGCTTGAACGTTGCCTAAAATACCGACATTACTAGGTATTTAGAGAAATTTAATACAGACGTTTTGTGTAGTAAGTTTGGTTATATTTTTAAGAATAAAATACATGTAAACGAGCTCTAGGTGGGTTTTTGACCTGCCTGCACGTAGAGATTTTAATGCGCTTATGAGTCAGTTATAAGCTTTTAGCGCAGCCAGTATAGACATATAGGGAAAATGGAGCTTTTAGTGCAGCCAATATAGACATATAGGGAAAACGCAGCTTTTAGCGCAGCCAATATAGACATATAGGGAAAATGGAGCTTTTAGTGCAGCCAATATAGACATACAGGGAAAATGGAGCTTTTAGTGCAGCCAATATAGACATATAGGGAAAATGGAGCTTTTAGCGCAGCCAATATAGACATATAGGGAAAATGGAGCTTTTAGCGCAGCCAATATAGACATATAGGGAAAATGGAGCTTTTAGCGCAGCCAATATAGACTTATAGGGAAAATGGAGCTTTTAGTGCAGCCAATATAGACATACAGGGAAAATGGAGCTTTTAGCGCAGCCAATATAGACATATAGGGAAAATGGAGCTTTTAGCGCAACCAATATAGACTTATAGGGAAAATGGAGCTTTTAGTGCAGCCAATATAGACATACAGGGAAAATGGAGCCTTTAGTGCAGCCAATATAGACATATAGGGAAAATGGAGCTTTTAGTGCAGCCAATATAGACATATAGGGAAAATGGAGCTTTTAGTGCAGCCAATATAGACATATAGGGAAAATGGAGCTTTTAGTGCAGCCAATATAGACATATAGGGAAAATGGAGCTTTTAGTGCAGCCAATATAGACATATAGGGAAAATGGAGCTTTTAGTTCAGCCAATATAGACATATAGGGAAAATGCAACTTTTAGCGCAGCCAATATAGACATATAGGGAAAATGGAGCTTTTAGTGCAGCCAATATAGACATATAGGGAAAATGGAGCTTTTAGTGCAGCCAATATAGACATATAGGGAAAATGGAACTTTTAGTGCAGCCTTATATAGACATATAGGGAAAACGCAGCTTTTAGCGCAGCCAATGAAGACATATAGGGAAAATGCAGCTTTTAGTGCAGCCAATATAGACATATAGGGAACATGGAGCTTTTAGTGCAGCCTTATATAGACATATAGGGAAAATGCAACTTTTTATGAAGCCAATATAGACATAATATTATAGGGAAAATGCAGCTTTTTATGAAGCCAATAAAAACAAAGAAGGAAAATGAAATGGGTTAGGATTGGGATAGGATTTTGCACTCGTGAATGAGAATTTATCAGAAAACATGAATGAAACTTGCTGAATTTTTAGAAACATATAATTTTCGTAACGAAATATTTTCATAAAAATTGTTATAATTTAGTACGTTTGGATTTAGCTTTCTGAAATAAAATCATATTTATGAGCGGGTGGATTATTAATAATAATTATTTATAAACCAAATGTTTCACATATTACTGCGTTAAATAATCTTAATTAATTTATTTGAAGATTAAGATATTTATGAATCGTACATATTGTTTCGACACAACTAATAAAACCTTGTTAAAACTGGAAATTGATTTGTTCTAAATTGTGCTTATACAATCGCAGTAAGTAGTAATTACTACTATTTTATAACGACACAAACACACATACATGCACATGTATGGGTACTTGTGAATAATAATATTTTTTTAAGGAAAATAAATGAAAATGAAGGCAATTAAATGTTAATGATTGATTTATCTTATTCTATCACCAACAATAATAAATGCAATGTATCATCAACAATAATAAATATAATGTATCATCAACAATAATAAATATAATGTATCATCAGCAATAATAAATATAATTTTATATCAAATGACGCAACACAATAACACTAACTTATTGTAAATATAAAAGTCACAACTTAGGTCCAACATTTAGGTTATAATTAAATTGTTCAAACACATAACAATCAACAAAAAGACGTTAGTAGCAAAACACTTTCTTCATTAAAGGGATATAAATTACATAATATAACAGAAAATGTTCGGGGGAGCATATAGTCGCTGCTTTATCCGTCCGTCCATCCTGTTTTCTTGTCCGGAGTATTTCTCAGCAACTACTGACCAGAATTCAGTGAAACTTCATGGAAAGCTTCATTACCAAAAGGAGATGTGCTCTGAAACAGGACATTCTCAGAGTTATGGGACTTCGAAGATTTCTGAAATTAACATTTAGTGCACAATTCTTGTCCAGTCTATTTCTACGCAACTGCTGTTCTGAATTCAATGCAACTTTATAGGAAGCTTCATTACCAACAGGAGGTGTTCACTAAACCCGGGCATTTTGCTGCAATGATTTTGCCGAGTTATGGGACTTTGAATATTTCTGAAATAAGCATTTAGTGAACAATTCTTGTCCGGTGTATTTAAATGCAACTGCTGGCCAGATTTCAATTAAACTTGGGAAGCTTATTACCAAAAGAAGGTGTGCACTGAACCAGGATGTTCTGCTTTAATGATTCTTACAAGAGTTGTGGGACTCAAAGATTTCTGAAATTAGAATATAGTGCTCAATTCTTGTCCAGGTTATTTCGCTGCAACTATTGGCCAGAATACAATGAAATTGTATGTGATGCTTCATTATGAAAATGAGATGTGCACAGTACAGGTTGTTCCCTTTCAGTTCTTTTCCTTGCAGTTATTGGACTTTGAAGGCTGCAGAAGATAATGTATAACGGTAGTACGCAATACTTGTCTGGACTGTTTCTCAGCAGCACTAGCAAATATTCAATGAAAATCCATGGGAAGCTTCATTACCAAGAGAATGTGTTCACTGTTCTAAGATGCGCCGCTTTAACGTTTTTTCTTACAGTTATGGGACTTTGATGATTGCTGAAATTAATATAGGGAGCACAATTGTCTGGACTCGGATCTTCTGATTGCATTCACATTACTTGGCTTTGGGGAGCATCCATCAGTTCACTGATATCCTTGTTTTTATCTTTTTCCATTATATGCATATTATTGATAGCTTTTTATTCTGATACTTATCTATTAATTAATGATTTTTATATTAATGATTTTTATTGATACAGCCACCTGTGGCTTTTTTGTAGACATAATCAACCTTAAATCCGGATTTAACCCGCATTGCAACAATGCGCGGCATGTTAATTAATTCTACAGTAAATAGCAAATACGTAGGTGAGATTTTAATAGTTATACAAGCGTAAATGGATTAAATTTAAAGCACCTAGTTCATCACGTGTTTTTCTTATTTCCTCGTTATTGTATTTAACATGCATTTCATGTAAAATCCAAACAATCTGATGAAATATCTGCTGGTGCAGATACGTGTGTGCTACCCAATTTTGCACTTGTCACAATGAACCATATTGTCCATGCATTCTGATAAATTACAAACACAATAGTTTTTTATTATTATCTTTTTACATTGTTTTTGATGTCTTTCACTGATTGTTTTATTAGTTAAAAGAAAGTCTACGATTTCCTTGTTATCTAAGCAATGAAGTAGGTGACTGTTCATTTGTGTTGTATCAAATATGAGTTCCCAATAAATCTTTACCAAAACAGAATGCAGTAATTAATGCTATGGCAAATAGCCCACAGTCCGTATTATTGTTTTGTCGCATAACCTCTGGTACTTCGATGCAAATTTGTTTCTTGTGTCGAACGTAAATATGTGATAACCGAATGTTTAATCCATTGGAAATTATTGCATTGTCAGAGCATTTGATACATAAACTGTCCAAAAAATAAAAACAATTATTAAAAAGGATAGTCAAAACCCAGTTATATCTCTATGTGTGTGATGAATCTGGCCTGCAGGTGTAGCCCACTGATTTGAATTTTCTGCAATAGCTGGAGCTTGTTCAGTTAATTGAAAACCGTTAATACTGCTTATTGTTTCTGAAGTAAAATATTGACCGCCTGCATGTGATGAGAATTAAGTTGTTTATTATTTAGAAAGTCGTATTTGTCTTGTTTAGTTAACTTCCTCGACTTCAGTATGGTCTCTACTGAAGTTTAATTCAGCTAAATCTTGAACAGTGCCTTTTTCAATGTCTATAAATCATAGATGTTATCATCAATATCAATTTTGGGGATTTTTATGCCCCCGGCATCTTGATGCGGGAGGTATATAGTGATTATCCTGTCCGTTGTTCTGTCCGTGACAAGGTTAAGTAGATTATACCGGTTCACTGAATAAAATCTATACACAGCTGTTACTTATGACCATTCCCTATCCACCCATATCACCCAACCTAATTTTGACCTTGATATTGACCTAATTTGCACTTTGAATTATCAAGAATAATTCAATTGGGCTGTTTCTTGGTTAATTACATTTTACAGTTTCGTCTAGCACCAACACCGCTTGCTACAACACTTGGATATTTACACAGTTGTTATGACCATTCCCAGTCCACCCATATCCCCGAAACTCACTTTGACCTTGACCTTATTTGGACGAAGAAATGTGCTATCCAGCATCAACCGGGGGCATGTGTGTTTATTAAACACAGTATCATGTTTCTAAAGTGTTCATGACAATTGAGAAGATTATTGGAGAGAGGAAGCTACCCTGGGGACAACTGTTTATTGTTTCTACTACTTCTGATGTTTCATCATCAAGTCGGACTTTAATTTTACTTATTTTAAGGAAAGCGACCAGCCAAGTTAACAAATGGCCCTCATACCAAGCTGATATAAGTTTATAATTGCATGTTTATTCCATAATTATTGAATGCAGCTTTGAGATTCAAAAACATGCTACTACAGTTTCCCCTAGTAGTTGTGCCCATCGTTGAGATCCAAAAACATGCTACTGCAGTTTCCCCTAGTAGTTGTGCCCATCTTTGAGATCCAAAAACATGCTACTGCAGTTTCCCCTAATAGTTGTGCCCATCTTTGAGATCCAAAAACATGCTACTACAGTTTCCCCTAATAGTTGTGCCCATCTTTGAGATCCAAAAACATGCTACTACAGTTTCCCCTAGTAGTTGTGCCCATCTTTGAGATCCAAAAACATGCTACTGCAGTTTCCCCTAGTAGTTGTGCCCATCTTTGAGATCCAAAAACATGCTACTGCAGTTTCCCCTAATAGTTGTGCCCATCTTTGAGATCCAAAAACATGTTACTGCAGTTTCCCCTAATAGTTATACCCATCTTTGAGATCCAAAAACATGCTACTGCAGTTTCCCCTAATAGTTGTGCCCATCTTTGCGATCCAAAAACATGCTACTGCAGTTTCCCCTAATAGTTGTACCCATCTTTGAGATCCAAAAACATGCTACTGCAGTTTCCCCTAGTAGTTGTGCCCATCTTTGAGATCCAAAAACATGCTACTACAGTTTCCCCTAGTAGTTGTGCCCATCTTTGAGATCCAAAAACATGCTACTGCAGTTTCCCTAATAGTTGTGCCCATCTTTGAGATCCAAAAACATGCTACTGCAGTTTCCCCTAGTAGTTGTGCCCACCTTTGAAATCCAAAAACATGCTACTGCAGGTTCCCCTAATAGTTGTGCCCATCTTTGAGATCCAAAAACATGCTACTACAGTTTCCCCTAGTAGTTGTGCCCATCTTTGAGATCCAAAAACATGCTACTACAATTTCCCCAAGTAGTTGTGCCCATCTTTGAGATCCAAAAACACGCTACTACAGTTTCCCCTAGTAGTGGTGCCCATCTTTGAGATCCAAAAACATGCTACTACAGTTTCCCCTAATAGTTGTGCCCATCTTTGAGATCCAAAAACATGCTACTACAGTTTCCCCTAGTAGTTGTGCCCATCTTTGAGATCCAAAAACATGCTACTGCAGTTTCCCCTAGTAGTTGTGCCCATCTTTGAGATCCAAAAACATGCTACTACAGTTTCCCCTAGTAGTTGTGCCCATCTTTGAGATCCAAAACCATGCTACTGCAGTTTCCCCTAGTAGTTGTGCCCATCTTTGAGATCCAAAAAACATGCTACTGCAGTTTCCCCTAGTAGTTGTGCCCATCGTTGAGATCCAAAAACATGCTACTACAGTTTCCCCTAGTAGTTGTGCCCATCTTTGAGATCCAAAAACATGCTACTACAGTTTCCCCTAGTAGTTGTGCCCATCTTTGAGATCCAAAAACATGCTACTACAGTTTCCCCTAGTAGTTGTGCCCATCTTTGAGATCCAAAAACATGCTACTACAGTTTCCCCTAGTAGTTGTGCCCATCTTTGAGATCCAAAAACATGCTACTACAGTTTCCCCAGTAGTTGTGCCCATCTAATATTGGCCTCAAGTCTGTGAATATTATCCTCACAAGAGTGACTGGCTCTGCATCCTGATTTAATCATTTTTAGCTCAACTTTTTGAAGACAAAAGTTGAGTTATTGTCATCGCTCTGTCGTCTGCGTCTGCGTCAGCGTCACCATCTACGTTAGTTAAGTTTTTTGCTGGAGTCCATTTCTCAAAAACTGTCGAAGGTATCCATTTGAAAATTTCAATGCTTGTTCACTATCAAGGTTAGATACCAGTAAATCATTGTGTATTCCATGGTCCATTCAACGTGGTGCCTATTACGAAAGAGTTCCTCTTTTCTTCTGACATAAAAGCCATTTAGCAATCTCAGACATACCTTTTGTGGTTATTTCTAATATCCTATGCGTGTCTGCAACATTTTGGTGCATTTCATTGGAGGCTAACTTGAAAGGTGAACTTTTGGGGTGTGTTCACTGTGGTATGGGGCTTTTGTCGAAATATGACTGCCGAAAGCCTGTTTTCTACCGGTGCCTGCATTTAAGTGTGATGCATTTTCTCAGAAGTAACATGACATACCTTTTTTCTTGCAAAATTTGAAAGAGGACAGATTGATCTTTAAAAATTGATACCAGGCTTGCACAATCTGAAATAAAGGAAATGCTAGAAAAATGCTTGGGAAGTTTGCCGTTTTATAATGGAACCCTATGGGAATTGGAATTACTGGTATCTAACCTCAAAAGGGCATTTCATAACAACAAGGCAGGTAACCCTGTGATTTGTAACTTTTTTTACTGCATGGATGGATTTTAATATAACTTAACATTTTTATTCCCGATGACCAGACAATGTGTCTCGTACAGCTCCCATGCTTGTCGGTCCAAGATCAAAGTCACATTTCAAGGTCAAAGGTCAAGGGTTTTTATGCCTTTCTTCGAACAAGTGGGGGTAAATTGCTTTGCACCTGTCCGTCCATCGAAAAGCCAAGCCGCAAGTGGATAAGGAGAGAATGTGGTCTAGATGGTTAGGGACATCATCCAGATTGGTGCAACAAATATCTCTTTGTTAGATTTCTTATGTTTTATACTTGGTAAATAACATGCATGTCTTTCATTTTTGTTGTCACTTCTTTAACTGGATTCCATTAGTGCTTTTACTAATTGTAATTACTGGTTTTGCAATGTTCATACTTGTTCTCTTCCTTGCGGCTTGTTTTTCTTTTCCCCAAAGCAGTCTGAAACGATCAGTACAAGTGAAACCATACTGAAACAATCAATACAAGTGAAACCATACTGAAACGATCAATACAAGTGAAACCATACTGAAACGATCAATACAAGTGAAACCATACTGAAACGATCAATACAAGTGAACCATACTGAAACAAAAAAAGGCATTTCCGTACAGCTCATGCCAAATGGTCACATTTATGGAAGATATGTACACACATAAATGCATGTGCTTTTTAGCTGGACTTTTCGAATTGGCGTCCGGTTTCGGTTAAAGTTTTCGGTAAGCTAGTTTCTCAGGAATGGCTTGAGAGATTTCATTTAAACTTGAAACTTTCCCATATTTAAATGAACCTGTTGGCCAAGTTTGGTTTGAAATTTGTCAAAATAATGGGCCTTTTTAAAACATTTTTCCGGCGTAGCTGTTTAACCCAACTTTTGATCTTTCATAACAACCAATCAAATGTGAAAATTTGCCGCCAGTAGTGCCAAATAAATAAATCCTAACATTGCATCGGCCAATTTAAAAGAATCCCCCTCTACACTGGTCATAAAAATGTTAATCTTAAATTATGAAAAGTTAATTTCATTTATGTGCATGTAAATTATGTTTTGTATTTCTCTAAGGAATATTTTAAACATTAAAGTAACTTAAACATCACATTCTCATTTACAACGAGCAGTCGAGAAAATGCTTTAATTTAATATATTTTGTGTAGTACAGCGTAGACTAGCCCCAAAACTACGACATTCAATTTCATTCTTTACAAACATTTACCACATATGCCAAATATCTTTGGCATATGTGGTTAATTTTTGTAAAGATATTTCCTGTTTGTCTTTATTTATATTTTTGTTCTTAATAATTTCATCAATGTATTGTTACTACTCCAAAAATATATTTGAAAAATTTGAGTAAATAATCTGGTTTAAATGTAGCCTCTTTTACTGTATATTTGGCCATTTAAGAGCTAAATTGCATTTACTAAATGAACACAATTTAAAAACCAGTGAGACTGTTATCTTTAAATTTAAGGTATCTCCTTCAAAATAAAGGCCAGATAATTAAGATATCAGCCATTCACTTAGTTACTGACCAATTTTAGGAAGGCACCCTAGCAACCATGAATTTTTCAAATGTTTCCTATTATTTGGTTCAGTCTTCATTTTGATAGAAAAGCACTTAAATAGTGTAATAATTTTGATCTAATTTATTAAAAGCATCATGAATAAGACTAACAAACTCTAATTTACTATTTACACAAATCCCTGGTTATGCACATAGTGTGTAGCAATTTCAGATAATTTATTCAAATATCTTAATTTTGTAAGAAAAAAATATATAATTCGCAGTTTAAAAAAAACAACAACTGTAAAACTGAGTTAGAATTGCCACAATACAAATAACTTGCACAGGCTTAATAAGAAATTGCACTAAATTTACCTTATTCAGGGGGTGGCCGAATAAACAGTTGTGGCTGAATAGATAGGAAAGAAGGATATATTATATGTTTATATTGGTACGAAAAACCATTGATATGCCCCTTTAAGCTTTCAAAGAAAACACATTATAATTACATGACCTAGTTGGTATCCATTTAACTCTGATTTGATCGCGTTTATGTGAAAACTAAATAAACACAAAGACTTAAAGTGACATTACCTTTCAAATTTAACATAAATATGATGAGTAGCAAATAGCAGATGCCGACCTGTATAGTTTAAACTGTGTATATAAATTGAAAATTGTGGAATAAAACATATGCAGTAAAAACCCGCTAATACGACCACATGATTAGTTTGTTTTCATTTCGTACCAAACTACTGGGTACTTGTTCTTTAATATCCGTCTCAAATCGTTCTTCCCCTTCCAAAAACTGTGCTTACTGAAATACAGAGAAGGCAAATCAAGGGTTAAGCTTGGAACTATGGTAGCTGCTTAATTAAATTAATATTTCGGTATCAGATACAGTGGTTTCACACACAACTCTCAAAATAATGGCAGGCAGCTGATAAGGGTTTTAATACAATTTGAGTTTGCATAAGTTATTACCTGTGCTTAAAGTTCTTTAAGAACTTCATATAAACTGGAGCGTATATTCAATTATTGTTATGGTACGAAATATATTAAAAGAAGGGTCATTTATCTTCTAATAGCGTTTGTTCTGTGACTTATGTTAATAAATATTGTACAAATTCTTCACGGCCTATGAACATAAAGATTATTTGAAGGGAGTGCAAAACAAGAACTGTGACTGTTTTGTTTACATTTATTGTAAAAGAAGCTTTTTTGATCATAGTCCAGTTTGTTCCAATGACTTCCAAAATTGTTCAAACAGTTATTATTATAATGATCATCTTAAGTTTATTCATGGGAGCTGTTGACATATTCATGAATCGACAATTTCCAAACATTTTGCAACATATTCCAAAAATAAAAGAATATTGTATATAAAGGAGCAAAATAGCACAAATAACTTAGAAATATATTTGAGCTAATGTTTCATATCTGTTGAAATGGATAATATATAAAAGCTTTTGTAACGCGCAACGATTGAATAATTTGAAGTGTTTTCCTTGAAATGTGAGAACACCTAAATTACTTAAATATGGCCAAAATACACATACCTGTATGTAAATCAGACTGACTGAGCGGTTTAGCGGTTCAGACTTTTAATATGTAGGTACGATGCTTTTCATGTTACAATATTTTAGCTCTTTAGTTCAGATGTTTTTTGCTTGCAGTCCAAACGTTTAATTGTGTATGTTAATAATATAAAAAACTGTGAATCCTTTTTTGTCTGACAGAAATGGTGGTTTTATTTTCTTGTTGAGGGTACTATCAGTATTTTATACTATATTTAAAAGAAAACTCTTACTCTTGTTTTTAGCATTCTCGGCTTTGAACAAAACTGTCTCGGCCTTGCACTGCACATTTTATTGCTTCAATCTGGCATTTTATGGCATTTTCTTTCCTGCAAAAAAAGCCATGTTGCATGCCACAACATTTTCAACAGTAAGCGGATAGTATGTATCTTACACAGGTGTCATTCAGAGATATTGTGCATTTTTAGCTGGACTTTTCGAAGAAAAGGCAAGTTGAAGTTTTTCAGTAAGCTAGGTTCTCAGAAATGGCTTGAGGGATTTTCATTCACACTTAAAACACTTGTTCCCTATATTAAAATGAATTAATAGGCCAATTTTGATAACTCGCATTTGAAATTTGTCAAAATTATGGGCTTTTTACATATAAAATTTTTACATTCCTGCGGTTGGGATTTAAGTTTCAACTTTAGATTTCCACTGTCTAATTCGAGAATGAATCTTCATACACAGATGCCTTAAAGCAATACTACAAAAACTTTGGATTGCATTTGGGGTAGCTTGGGTGGTGTCAAGGTAAAAAAAGTCATTGTTACTAAAAATAGAAAACAAATCTGCTTTATAACTCAAGAAGAAATTAAATATTTTAATGAAACTCATTTTATAGATACTGTGTAGCGAGCGAGACATTGCATGAGCTTGCATATGAGGTGGGTGGGGTCAAGGTCACTGTTCTGAAAATGAGAAAACTGCTTTCCACTCAGTAACTGGAGAACTTTTGATTTCCACTTTCTCTCGAGAATGAATACATACATATATACCCTAAGGCAATACTTTACATGGGATTTCATTGAGGGGGGTTGGGTGGGGTCAAGGTCACTGTAACTTAAAATTGAAAAAAACAGTTTCTGCTCAATAACTCGAGAACAAATTGAAATATTTTATTTAAACTCAATTTGTAGATAACGTATAAAGAGACATTGAATGAGATTGCATATGTGGCAGGTGGAGTCAAGGTCACTGTTTTGGAAATTAGAAAAATACTTTCCACTGAGTAACTCGATAATGAAATTAACTTTGTTTAATTGGCACCTTCTATCCAAACCCTTTGTTTTAGAACAAAAATGCCTGTTACTCTGACAAGTACAAGAAAAGTCGACGGCTCTTGTTCATACTCGTAATGCTACACGTCATTAAATTTAAATGCAAAATTCACTAAAATTATGGAACATTAAAAAATAACATTCTCCATAAGTGATGAATGTACCTAAATCCTTTTAAATCAGGCATTCTTTAAATGACTACAGGGTAATTGTATCATTTAGAAAAAAAAATCATACTTAGTAGAAAACCATGTATTTTGATAAAAGGAAACATGATTTATACATTTTGGTTAAGGGGCCGATATAAAAAAATAAACAAAATTTTGCTCTTAAAGTATAATCAATTGTGTGCCTACTTAAATAAAACACTTCTTGCTCAGAAAGTATGACATATTCACAGATTGGCAAATTAACAACTTCCAAACTCTTTATCTCAGATTCTACAAATAAACAAATATTATGCCCCCTTAATCTGGGTATATTGCTTTGCAAATGTTGTCCCTGACTGTCTGTTGGTTCATAATAATATCTAATGTCTGTCGAAAGTCTAAGACCAAACCTTTGTTTGAGCGATAACTACAGAACCCTTAGGCCTAGGTTCTTCAAACATTGTAGCTAGGGTGGTTATGACAAATAGAGGATTTCTCTTGATTTTGGGGTCTTGGGTCAAATAAAAACATGTACTTTTATTTTATTAATTTAAATATTTGGAACAGACCAAGGGCGGCAATATTTTGAAATTAAGAGCTAAATGTTTTGCACAATGTTGTTACAATTTATACTTAAGTCGTTTGAGCTCATCCTCATTTTGGTTCATCTGGCTTGTTATAGTGTTGTCTATTTTGTTGTCCTGCGCTCTCACTGAAAGAATAGAAATTGTTTAAATTCCTTCATCAAGGGCTATGGTTACTTAACCATGGACACAGTTATATGATATTAATGAAATGGAACGTACAAATTTGCCCATAGTATGTATAAATGAAGGCATGCTCGACTTTTCAAACGACTTCATTTGGTTCATTTATTCGAAAGTGGACATGTCTGCACAGGCTAATCTGGGACGGCACTTTCCGCCTACAGTGGATTTATGTTTAGAAGAGACTTCATTGAAACAGAAACTGCTATAAAAGCGGAGAAAGTGCCATCCAAGATTAGCCTGTGCGGACTGCACAGGCTTAGTCGGAACGACACTTTACGCACATGCATTAAGCCCGGTTTTCCCACGACACGCCTCATTTAATGTTTCAAATGAATACCTTCTATAGTGGCAAAATTACAAGACTTCTGAATAAAAAAAAAATTCCTAAGATCTATTGAAAAGGGGCATAACTCTGGCAAATACAACACTGAGTAATGGTGAGTGTTGCACCTGATGCTGGAAGTGATGACAAAGATATATTTTAAGTTGAATAAGTATCTATTGTTTTGAAATAATAAGAATTCTTTATTAACATATATTATTTAAGATCTATGTGAAAAAGGAGGAGGTGACTCTGATGAACCAAAATTCAAACAGAAAATCTAAACAAAAAACGGCAAAATACAAAACAGATTTATTGGGAATGTTTCACCTGATGCTGGAGATAATGACAAAGGTAAGTTTCAACATCATAGTTACAAGCTCAACATTATTATTTTCAGCATGATAATTACACTCCTTACCATTATCATTTTCAACATGTTAGTTACTCTCCTTACCATTATCATTTGTCAACATGATAGTTACTCTCCTTACCATTATCATTGGCAACAAGATAGCTACGCTCCTTACCATTATCATTGTCAACAAGATAGTTACTCTCCTTACCATTATCATTGTCAACAAGATAGTTACACTCCTTACAATTATCATTGTCAACATGATAGCTACGCTCCTTACCATTATCTTTGTCAACAAGATAGTTACACTCCTAACCATTATCTTTGTCAACAAGATATTTATGTTCCTAACCATTGTCTTTGTTCACATGATAGTAACGCTATTTATCATTATCATAGTTGACATGATAATTATGCTACTTATCATTATCATAGTCAACATGATAGTTACACTCCTTACTATTATCATTGCCAACATGATAGCTGAGCTCTTTACCATTATCATACTCAACGGGATAGTTATGCTCATTAGTATTGTCAGTTTTAGTACCTTGCTTCTTGGACTTTCTGGTCACTCTTTATCTCTTTTCTAGTGTTGCCTCTATGTGAAATATAGAAATATATCAGTGAGATAAAACATTATATCACTCACTGTGCTGGAATTCTTTTTTATAAATATAAACAATATTCAATAGCATAAATAAAAAGGTTTTTTTATGCCCCTGAAGGAAGGCTTATAGTAGTCACACCGTCCGTCTGTGGGTGGGTGCGATTTTCATCCGTCCAGACTTCATTTCCGCTCTGTAACTTTTTAATTCCTGGATGGATTTTAATATAACTTCAGATTATTATTTCCCATGACTAGACAATGTGTCGCGTACAACTCCCATGTTCGTCGGTCAAAGGTGAAGGTCACAATTCAAGGTTAAAGGTAATGAATTTGTGTTTCCGCTCCATAACTTGTAATCGACTGGATGGATTTTAATATAACTTCAGATTATTATTCCATATGACCAGAGGATGTGTCCCGTGCAACTCTCATACTCATGGGTAAAAGGTCAAGGTCACAATTCAAGGTCAAAGGTCATAAATTTTAGTTTCCGCTGCATAACTTCTAAATACCTTGATGGATTTTAATATAACTTTATATTATTATTCCCCATGACCAGACAATGTGTCGCATACAACTCCCATGCTCGTCTGTCAAAGGTCAAGGTCAAAGGTCAAGGATTTATGTTTCTCCTCCATAACTTTTTAACGTTTGGAAGGATTTTAATATTACTTCAGATTATTATTTCCCATGACCAGGCGATGTGTCGTGTACAACTCCCATGGTCCTGATCAGTCAAAGGTCAAGGTCACAATTCAAGGTCAAATGTCAACGAATTTTCTTTCTGCTCTATAACTTCCAAAAGCCTTGAAGGATTTCAATATTACTTCAGATTATTTTTTCCCATGGCCAGATGATGTGTCACATACCACACATGCTCCTCCGTCATGGTCTGTGGGTCCAAGCTTACACTTAAAAGGTCAAATATTAGAATGAACATTTTGTAGGAAGCATCATTTTTGCCAACATGTAAGGAATGTAATAACTTGGTGGGAATGAAGATCATTTTGAAGCAGCGTGTCACAACAACAAACAGCTGTGTTGCTGAAATCTCAAGATATTTGTCCAGGGCATAATATTGTACTCTGACATTGTTTTGCCATCCTCTGACAAGCATATGCTTCGGGGGCATATGTCACATCCTCTGACAAGCCTTGTTCATTTCCACTCCGTAACATCTCAACGCCTACAAGGATTTTTATATAACTTCAGGTTATTATTCCCCATGAACAGTCGATGTGTTGCGTACAACTTCCATGACTGTCGGTCAAAGGTCAAGGTCACAATTTAAGGTCAAAGGTCAATTATTTTGTTTCCACTCCATAGCTTATAAACAAATGGAGGGATTTAAATATTACTTCAGATTATTATTCTCCATGATGAAACAATCACATACAACTTCCATGTTTGCCTGTCAAAGGTCAGGTCAAGGTCACAATTCCAGGTCAAAGGTCAAGGATTTCTGTTTCTCCACCATAACTTCCAAACGTCTGGAAGGATTTCATTATTACTTCATTTTATTACTTCCCATGACCAGGCAATGTGTCAACTCCCAAGGTCCTCGGTCAAATGTCAAGGTCACAGAACAAGGAATTTTCTTTCTGTCGTATAACTTCCAAAAGCCTGGACGGATCTTAATATTGCTTCAGATTATTTTTTTCATGACCATGCTCCTTGGTCAAGGTCTGTGGGTCCAAGGTTACACTTAAAAGTCAAATATTACAATGAACTTATTGTAGAAAGCATTATTTTTGCCAACACGTAAGGAATGTTAAGTACCTGGTGGGAATGAAGATCATTATGAGGCAGCGTGTCACACACAACAAACAGCTCTGTTGCTGAAATCTCGAGATATTTGTCCAATAACAATTCCAAAGCTGTTACTGCTGCTGCTGCTTGTTTTGCTTTTCTTCTGATGCTGCTGCTGCTGCTTTCAATGCTTCTGCTGCTGATACTGGTACTGATGCCACTGCCTCTGCTGCTGATGCTGCTACTGCTGGCTTGTCATCTGAAAAAAAGAAAAACAACAAAACTTGTTTTTGATATGTTGAACATGAACCTGATTTGGTTGACTGCATTTTGTTATGTCAGGTTGTTTGCTTCCTTTGAATTGAATGTGTTATTCAAAAAATGTAGTTGAATTCACCTGATTTGGTCTGAGTCATTTATAGATGTAGATTAAGGGAAATTGATAAACATAGCTTTCAACACAACAGGTAATTAACAAAAATATGGCCTATTTTTAATGTTACAGGATTTATAAATATTGTAGAAATAAAAGTGGTTCATGAATGTGTACTTTTTTATGAATGTGTACTTTTTTATGAATGTGTACTTTTTTATGAATGTGTACTTTTTTTTTATGAATGTGTACTTTTTTACGAAATATATGACAAGTAGCTTATTTTCAAATAAAAAATTTTGTGTTTCAGCAATTTCGGTTTCTGACAAGAATTTTGTAACAACTGGTTATCCCACTATTATTCTATATAGAGTATTTTCTCAGTTTTTATTATGCCCCCCTTCGAAAAAGTGGGGGTATATTACACTTGTCTGTCGCTCAGTCAGATGGTCGGTCTGTCCGTAGACCATTTCGTTTCCGCACGATACATAGAGAACGCTTTGACCTTAGATCATTTATGTTGGTATGCTGGTTACTTGGGAGGAAAGGAAGACGCCTAATGAATTTGAGGTAAACAGGACAAAGGTCAAGGTCAATGTTGCTAAAAATAGAAAAACGGTTTCTGCTCAATAACTTGAGAATGCATAGAGATATTTCAATGAAATTGCATACATAGATACCTTATATTGAGATCTCACTTGGGATTGCATATGAGGTGGGTGGGCTCAAGGTCAAGGTCACCGTTACTAAAAATAGAAAACATGTTTCCACTCAATAACTTGAGAATGCATCGAGATATTTTAATGAAACTTCATACATAGATACCTTGTATCTAGACGACGCTTTGGATTGCATATGGGGTGGGTGAGATCAAGGTCAATGTCACCATTACTAAAAATAGTAAAACGATATCCGCTCAATAACTTGAGAACGCATCGAGATATTTTAATGAAACTTCATAAATAGATACCTTATAATGAGACCTCACTTGGGATTGCATATAGCATGGGTGGGGTCAAGGTCGCGTTTCTAAAAATAGAAAACACGGTTTCTGCTCAATAACTTGTGAACGCATTGAGATATTTTAATGAAACTTTATACAAATATACCTTATATTGAGACCTCCCTTGGGATTACATATGGGGTGGGTGGGGTCAAGGTTATCATTACTAAAAATAGAAAAACGGGTTCCGCTCAATAAGTTTAGAATCCATAAATATATTTTAATGAAACTTCGCTTGTGATTGCATATGGGGTGGGTGGGGTAGGTAAAGGTCATCGTTACTAAAAATAGAAAAACGGTTTTCGCTCAATTACTTGACAAGCATTAAGATATTTTAATGAAACTTCATACATAGATACCTTATATTGAGACCTTGCTTGGGATTGCATATGGGGTGGGTGGGGTCAAGGTCACCATTTTCTAAAAATAGTAAAATGGTTTCCGCTTAATAACTCTAGAATGCGTCAAGATATTTGAATGAAACTTCATACATACATAACTTGTATCTAGACCCCACTTGGGATTGCATATGGGGTGGGTGAGATCAAGGTCAATGTCAATGTTACGAAAAATACAAAAACAGTTTCTGCTTTATAATTATGCCGCTCTTCGAAGAAGTAGGGGTATATTACTTTACACCTGTCGGTCGGTCACACGGTCGGATGGTTGGTCTGTCCGTAGACCATTTCGTATCCGCAGGATATCTAGAGAACGCTTTGACCTATGATCATTTAAGTTGGTATGCTGAATACTTGGGAGGAAAGGAAGACTCCTATTGATTTTGAGGTCAACAGGTCAAAGGTCAAGGTCACAGGGGCTTGTAACATGAAATTTGTTTCCGCACGATATCTCGAGTCCGCTTTGACCTACGATAATTTAAGTTGGTATGCTGGTTACTTGGGAAGAAAAGAAGACGCTTATCAATTTTGAGGTCAACAGGTCAAAGGTCAAGGTGACAGAGGCTTGTAACATGAAAACTTCTTTCCTCTGTAGACCAGTTTGTTTCCGCATGATATGTAGTATAGGCTTTGACCTACGATCATCCAAGTTGGTATGCTGGCTACTCGGGTGGAAAGGAAGACGCCTATCAATTTTGAAGTCAACAGGTCAAATGTCAAGGTCACAGGGGCTTGTAACACGAAAACTGTTTTCTCTGTAGACCATTTTGTTTCTGCATGATATCTAGAGATGTTACGGCCTAATCAAACAGAAAACAGGTATCCGTATATAATAGACTGTAAAAATAAATCCATAATTGTACTCTTTCTTTCTTCAGCTTTATATTTACTTTCTAAAGCATCAACTTTAATTTCCTCCGCATGTATTAATGTGCACATACAATATTAATTATATTTTTTTAACAATTGCACATATTCACGACTTGGCTTGAAGTCGGGGTGGCATATACAAACATCTCTTGTTTAGTACTAACTTCTGCTATCTAGAGCATTTCCATTTGTTTGATACCTTCCAAGTGCGAAGGGTTTTCCACAGAATCTTTTTTACTTGGAATTGTTTGAAATTTACATAAAGAACTTGATAGGATACTAAATAAAGGTACCGGTATATTCAATACACTACTTGTGTTCTCTGTGTTGCAAATTTTACATCACAAAATTCCTTGTTTCCCAATTACTCCTACCAAAGAGTTCACCAAAGGTGTTGAGTTTAGAAAAAGTTGACAAAGCTTTTTCAAAGCAGAACATAGTTTTCAATTTAGATTTTAAAATTTGGTTTCCAAATAAATATTTGGAGATTAGCCAGGTAATTTTGGTCTAAAAAGTAGGGTGGCGTCAAATACCAAAATTTGTATTCAAATATTTGCATTTTCATTTAATAAAATAGCAACTACTTTGAACTGAACTGGCGTAGATCACATAATGTAATTCTTTTGTATAACGCTTAAGTACAAATTACTGAGCATCTCCCACGTTCATAAACAAATAGAACAATCCTATAATTTATGCATTAATGACGTGTTATTTAAGCATATGTAAAGCAACTAAAAGGTTGCTGCAGTTTTACTTGTTCTTTTAATTTACCAGTAAAAAAAAATCTGCAGTGATACGTTTGGATTTACTCTCAGTTGACATGCTCACTTTTGACTCTCCTTTTGGTGTGATAACCTTTGCAAAATAACTTTGCAAAACAAAAACCCAATAATATCTTTACAATAATAAGAACAAGCCTCAATGAAAAGGAAATCAACAGCTTTTACATCACATATACATACTCGAGACATATTGCACATTCGATATGTGACAAAGAGCATAATAGTCTTGCTTGTCTGATGTTTTATACATACTCCGTAATTCTGGGAGATTTTCTAGTTGGTAGTTGTCTTGTGTCGTTGTTTGTTGTACAGGATGGTCCAGGTCTGTTTAATTAAGCTATAAATACATAAAATTACTCGTGATTGACGGTTTAATGGTTAAAAGTATCAAGTTGGTAAATGACATGTCATGGCAGACCGTAAATAATTTTATGGATAAACACAAATAGGATAGGTCACTACAATCCAAGTTTCATAAAGTTGGGTCACTGCAATCACTTTTATGCTCATTGTCAACATGATAGTTCAACTTCTTAACATTATTATTGTCATCATGATAGTTACACTCCTTACCATTATCACTGTCAACATCATAGTTCCACTCCTTACCATTATCACTGTCAACATGATAGTTACACTCCTTACCATTATCACTGTCAACATGATAGTTACACTCCTTACCATTATCACTGTCAACATGATAGTTCCACTCCTTACCATTATCACTGTCAACAAGATAGTTCCACTCCTTACCATTATCACTGTCAACAAGATAGTTACACTCCTTACCAATATCACTGTCAACATGATAGTTACACTCCTTACCATTATCACTGTCATCATGATAGTTTCACTCCTTACCATTATCACTGTCAACATGATAGTTCCACTCCTTACCATTATCACTGTCAACAAGATAGTTCCACTCCTTACCATTATCACTGTCATCATGATAGTTACACTCCTTACCATTATCACTGTCAACATGATAGTGCCACTCCTTACCATTATCACTGTCAACAAGATAGTTACACTCCTTGCCATTATCACTGTCAACATGATAGTTACACTCCTTACCATTATCACTGTCAACATGATAGTTACACTCCTTACCATTATCATGGTCAGCATGATAGTTCCACTCCTTACCATTATCATGGTCAGCATGATAGTTCCACTTCTTACCATTATCATTCTCAACATCGTGATAGCTATGCTCATTACCATTCTCATTGTCAACATCGTGATAGTTATGCTCATTACCATTATCATTCTCAACATGACAGTTATGCTCCTAAACATTATCATTGCAAACATGATAAGTTACACTCCTTACCATCATCTCCTTTGTTATACACCCGTTTGAAAAACTGGACATTATTGGAAGACCCCTGGCTGGCGGAGTATATCTTTGTACAGTATGGACCGATTTAAAAAATACTTGGCAGAAATGACAAGCATGGTGAGACCCCTGGGATCAAAACGGGTCACGCCCCAGGGGTCACATGGTTTATATTGAATAAATAGCAAACTTACTTTAAAAATATTCTCCTTTGAAACTGCAAGGCCAAGGGGCTTTGTATTTGGTATGTTAGACCCTATAGTAGTCCTCTGCAACGATTGTTCAGATTATATCCCTGGGGTTAAGTGGCCACGCCCTGGGGATCACATGGATAATATAAACTTAAATAGCAAAATCACTGTATAAATCTTATCTAAAACCACAAGGCGCAGAGGTTTCGTATTTGGTATGTAACATCCTATAGTAGTCCTCTACAAAGTTTGTTCAAATTAAAACCCTGGGGTCAAAACTGGCCACACCCTGGAGTCACAGGGTTTATATAAAATTAAACAGCAAAATGACTTTAAAAATCTTCTCCAGAAACCGCAGTGCCTAGAGGTTTTGTATTTGGTTGGTTACATTGTATAGTTGTCCTCTGCAAAGATTGTTAAAATGATGCCCCTGGGGTCAAAACTGGCCACGCCCCGGGGATGTCATGTTGTATATAGACTTATATAGCAAAATGACTTCAAATATCTTCTCTGAAACCGCAAGGGCCAGTGGTTTCATATTTGGTATGTAACATTGTATAGTGGTCCTCTACAAAGATTGTTCAAATGACTTACCTGGGGTCAAAACTGGCTGTGCCCCGGCAGTCTTATGGTTTATATAGACATAAATAGCGAAATGACTTAAAAATCTTCTCCTCTGAAACCTCTGGGCCTTGTGGTTTCATATTTTGTATGTAACATTGTAAAGTAATCCTCTACAAAGATTGTTCAAATAATGACCCTGGGGTCAAAACTGGCCATGCCCTGGGGGTCACATGGTTTCTTTTAACTTATACGGCAAGTGAACTTTAAAAATCTCTTGAAACCGCAAGGCCGAGAGGTTTCATATTTTGTATAAAATATTGGATAGTATTCCTCTACAAGAATTGTTTAAATTATGCCCCTGGGGTAAAAAGAACCCACGGGGTCACATGGTTTCTATAGACTGATATGGAAAGTGGATTTTAAAATCTTCTCCTCTGAAACTGCAAGGCCCAGAGGTTTCATATTTGGATGAAACATTGTTCACTACAAAATGTTGTTCAAATTATGCCCCTGGGGTAGAAAGTGGCCACGCCCTGTGTGTCAAATGGTTTATATAGACTATAAAATTATTCTCCTGCAACTGCAAGGCCCAGATCTTTATACTTCAGTAAATTGTTTAGTGTCATTTGGCCCTCTTGTTATAATCCATATGATGCCTAAAACATTTTGACATTGTTAACTTAAGTAAAAATATGTTAAGATACACTTCAGATGTTTCTGGAATATGGCCCCTGATGCATTTTGTTAAAGTCTTAATACCACTATTAGCTAGATATTGGTCAAATCTTAGCCTCTAGGATGTGAATGGAAAACTTGCTTCCACTTATCTATTACGCCCAATGGGATTTCAATAATAGTGAACAACATATGTATTTAAAATGTTGCATGAAGACAGTTATATTTACTATGAAAAAATTATGTTTGTTTGATTAATTATGTTTTGATACACATTAATGACATTTAAAATGCTAATTTGTTTAAAGAGGAATGGTGCAAAACACACATCAAACAGGACCAATTTTATGCATTTGGTAACTATTCATAAAGCTCCTATGGAAAATTACCTTTTATTGTTTCAGGTGAAATTGTTTGGTGCGAAATGCAATGGTTGAGGTTCACAAAATTAAGAAATATGTCACAAATGTTCAGTACAATAATAGCATTTTCACGTAAACATTTGACCGATAAACAAAATTGCCACAGACTTAAGAAGTTTTGTGATTTTAAGAAACTTGCCTAAGATTTAACAAAGATCTTTTGTCAGTATGGGGCCTGGGCCCATATTTATAAAGCTGGACCGGCTAGCTCAGTTGGTAGAGCGCTGGACTACAAATCCGAGGATCACGGGTTTGATTTCCAGACCGGCCACATAACTTGTGTGGGGATTGGTCATGAAATTATTTCTACGGCCATTCTCCCCCTAGCTCTGATTCAGGTAGTGCAGTTGTCAGTTACTGGCATAAGTATGTGCACTTAGTACTGGAAAACCATGCAGCTTAACTAGGTAAAGAGTGAGTAGGTTAACTGACTGAAATACTGTTGAATACGGCGAAAAATCCAAACAAACAAACAAACATATTTATAAAGATTCATTAGTCATTGATAGTTTAAGTTGAAAATAAGGCAAAATTAGAATGTGTGTTCTCTTTTCGAATTCTGTGTCACAATATTCAAATAATGCATTTTCTTTGTTGGAAACTATTAAAAATTATAATTTTAAGATTTGTCTTAATTTTCAATTAAGATTGTTTATAAGTACCATCTCTTGTTTTAGGCTATGTTTGATTTGTTGTCTTAATGTTGTTGTTCTTTTATTGAATCAATCTAGGATCTTGTTTGGTGTGTTAAAATAGAATCTACCAACAAGTGGCATTTAAAGAAGTTCCCTATAAGGCAACTTGCAATCTCAACATTTCATTCTGGTACTTCTTGACTAGTGTTTGCATAAATTATAGAGATATAATATTCAACTTTCCACGTTTTCCTCTATGTAAACTTAGAACTAGAAAAAGGTACCATTCCCTACAAATTTTCCCAATTTGAAGTTTTTCAAAATTTCTGAAACACTAAATAAAATCCAAATGGATCCCAATAAATTTGGAGATCTTCCGGTATTTAACTTTCTACCTTTTCGAACAATAAATACTAGTCACTTAATGAAAGAAGTTGTTTTAGAGGTTATTTATTGTAATTTAGTGTTTTTACATCATTTTTGGGAGCTTTTGAGGAAAGTGAAACATTTCCCAATTTTGTTGAAAACGACGCTAACTTTCCCAGTTTGCCTGATACCGGTACTGGTATAATTTCCCCAAAGTAGTCAGGAGAAACGCTGACTTTTAAAGTTGGAAACCCTGAGTACTCAGAAGTACACAAAATCCAAACCTAATCCAGTGTCTGTTGATTTCTGTTGCTGCAATGTGCTGGCTTGTCTGAAAATTAAGAAAAATAATACGAGTCCGAACAGGCTAATCCGGCACTGCACTTCCCGCCTACAGTGAATTTATGTTTAGAAGAGACTTCCTTGAAACAGACAATGCCATAAAAGTGGAAATTGATGTCCAGATTAGCTTGTTTGGGCAGAACAGGCTAATCGGGAATGACACTTTATGCACATGCATTAAGCCCGGTTTTCCCATGACACGCCTCATATATTGAAAACTTAACTAGTTAATTAAATATACTTCCAATAATAATTAATATTCCGATAATATAATGACCCGGCTAGCTCAGTCGGTAGAGCGCTGTCAATCTGGCGATTGTGAGTTCGAACCCCAGCAACTTGTGTGGGGATTGTTTTTACGGCCATTCTCCCCCTACCTCTGATTCAAGTAGGGCAGTTGTCAGTTACTGGTATAAGTATGTGCACTTAGTACTGGTAAACCGCTTAAATCGGCTCAGCTTGCCATGATATGGCTGAAATACTGTTGAATAGGGCGAAAAATCCAAACAAACAAACAAAACAAACAAACGCAAGTATATTAGTGACCGGACCACAATTATCACAATCATAAAGTAAACTCACTTTATTTTGATTGTCACACATAGTTATAACATACAAAAAAGCCGGTGCGCTTTCTTTAATGTTCCTTATGATTTTTTGGCTGTCATGTAGAATGCATACCATTACTTGGTTCTGTGCTACTACATGGGGATTTAGGAGGACTGGACGGCCTTTCCTTTGGGGCTAGATGGAACTGTTGGAGATGATTCCTCTGAAAAAGACGTAAATTAGTAATGTTAGTAACACATGCCACACCAGATTCATGTCTGGTAAATGATTAAAAACTTTTTGAAGATCTTCAGTGTCAGATTCCGATGAAGATTCACCACTTTGTTTGCTGCCTTTGTTTTATTTCCTTATGTGAAGCATTAATTTTCTTGTGCGGAGCATAACTCCATTGGTATTGAAGGGATTGAAATGAAACTTCATAATGTGATAGAGGACAATAAGAGGAAGTACAGAGCATAAGGAACAAAACTCCTTCAAAATTAATGGAGTTAGGATTGAAGGGATTCAAATGAAACATACTATAATGATAGAGGACAATGAGAGGAAGTGCTTTCTTCAGTATCTACAGAGTTATTGTCCTTTGTTTAATTTTCTTGTGGAGAACATAACTCTATTGGTATTGAAGGGATTGAAATGAAACTTCATATAATGATAGAGAACACTGAGAGGATGTACAGAGCACAAGGACCACAACTCCTTCAATATTAACAGAGTTATTGCCCTTTGTTTAATTTTCTTGTGCAAAGCATAACTCCATTGGAATTGAATGGATTGAATGAAACTTTATATAATGATAGAGGACAATGAGAGAAGTGCCGAGCACAAGGACCACAACTCTTTCTCCAATATTTACAGAGTCATTGCCCTTTGTTTTATTTCCTTATTCCAAGCATTAATTTTCTTGTGCGGAGCATAACTCCATTAGTATTGAAGGGATTCAGATGAAACTTCATTACTAATAGAGGAGAGGACAATGGGAGTGAGTGCAGAGTACAAGGACCATAACTTTTTCTTCAATATTTACAGAGTTATTGCACTTTGTTTTATTTTCTTGTGCAGAGCATAATTCCATTAGTATTGAAGGGATTTAAAATAAAACCAAATATATTGATAGAGGACATTGAGAGGAAGTGCAGAGTTCAAGGACCATAACTCTTCCTTCAATTTTTATGGAGTTATTGGCCTTCAGTTATTTTTTGTATGCAGTGCATAACTCCATTAGTATTGTAGCGATTTAAAATAAAACTACATATATTGAGGATGTTGAGAGGAAGTGCAAAGTACAAGGACCATAACTATTTTGTAGGAAGCGTCATTTTTGCAAACATGTAACTGACATTGCGTTGCCTTCCTTTTACCAGCATATGCTTCTGGGGCATATGTCATATCCTGTGATAAGCCTTGTTTGTTCATAGAGACTTCATTAGTCTCCCAATCTTGACCAAACTTCCAAAGTTTGTGTATTATCAAATGATCACAGGAGAAGCAAACAGTGGGCAGGTTCGGACCACAAACACCAGAGTTATGTCCCTTTTTGTTTAAAAAATAAGCAAACATTGCATTTTTTCTTGATAGAGACTTTATATTTCTTCGAATCTAGCTCAAACTTCTTCAGTTTGTGTGTGACCAATAGATCTCAGCAGAAGCCAAAGATGGGTAAGGTTTAGTCATAAACACCAGAACCCTGGTTTGTGGAAAAAAGGCAAAAATCGCTGAAATGGGGGAGCATATCGTCGCCGCTTTGTCCGTCCGTCCGAATTCTAACTTTGCAGCAGTTCAGTAGTGGGGTTGTGATACGAATGTCCACAATGATTTTATATATCATGCTCAATTCCATCCGTCTATCCGGTACTTGGTTTCTGCGCGAGATCTCGGGAACTAATGACTACTAACCCTACTAGCTTAGCTATCGTTCTAATCTTACAAACTTATGTTGTGCACTTCTCTATGCAATCCTTATTCAAAATAAATATGTTTAAACCAACTAATGACTTGAATTTGATGATGAAACTTATATGCAGCATCCCTATAAGGTAGACATGCGCATTTTGTCAGGACGTTCAGGTCCAATGAATTTTTCATGGAATTATTGGCCTTTGATTTGAAATAGGACATTTTAAAGAAAATTTTCCTTTCTGTGTGAGATCTCAGGCACTAATAACCCGAATTATATGAAATTTTATATGCACCTTCCTCCCTACCAAGGGGATATGTGCATATTGTCAGGTTGATCCGGTCTGATGATTTTTCAGGAAGTGATTGCCCTTTGTATATTTAAAATAATACATTTTAACTGAATATTTCATTTCCGCGTGAGATCTCAGGAACAAACAACTCGAATTCAATTAAACTTTATATGCAGCATTCCTACCAAGGGGACATGCACATATTGTCAGGTCGTTCCAATCTGGTGATTTTTCAGGGAGTAATGGCGCTTCGATTATTAATTGGCTTATTTTGCTTGTGCACACTATAACTTGGCCATGAATGGAGGGATCTAAGAGAATTACTTAGCACACATGTTTGCTGTAATGAGCTGATGTGTACCGCTCATGAATCAGGTCCCTAGGTCAAAGGTCTATGTCACACATAGAGGTCAAAGGGCAAACTTGACAATTTGCTTGTGTGTGTTTTAACTTGCCATGGATTTTAAAATCTCCTGGCACAAATGATAACCTTAATGAGGCAACATTCAGTGCATATAAACCAGATTCATACGTCAAAGGTCAAGTTCACACTTAGAGGTCAGAGGTCTAAATCTGCTTTTTGCTTGTCCTGACTATATACTTGGTCATTGATTGAGTTATTTTCCAATAAAATGGCACATCAGTTAGCCTAAATGAGACATGTTATTAGATCTGTAGGTCAAAGATCAGTGTCATACTTAAAGGTCAAAGTTGTAAGTGGCCTTTTGCTTCTAACTTCTTCAGTGGATTTTAAGACTTTACACGAATGTTCGCCTCTATATGACAACGTGTCTCCGTATGAATCAGGTTCTTAGGTTTAAGGTCAAGGCCACATGTAGAGGTCAAAGCGGCATCAGGGTGTATCCATCAGTTCTACCGATATTCTGGTTTGTTCATAAAGACTTTTTCTTTCAATCTTGAACAAACAGTCTGTGTGTGATCATTAGTACGTTCGCAGCAGAAGCCAGCAATGGGCCAGCTTGGGCCACAAACACCGGAGTTATGGCCCCTTTTTTGTGGTAAAAATGCCCTTTTCCTGCATGGAGATTTCATTTTCATTCAAACTTGATCAAACTTCTACAGTTTTTGTATGAGGCCAAAATTAAAAATAACTGTGTTTGCCATTGCCTACCTACCCGACGAAAAGGTCCCTACTCAACAGTTTTTTTGTTTGTTAAATCAAACCAGTTTTTTTTTTAATTTTGAATATTCTATTTTTTCTTTTGGTTTAATTAAAGCTCCCACTTCTTTCATTTCGGTCCTTTTCCACTGAAATAATAAATTAACTGTATCAGCAAAACCCTTGCTTATAATTGGCAATATCAAAATGCAATTCTAATCATGTTTTGTCTAACTTGTGAAAACAACAACCAGTTTGTCAGCATTCATTGTCTACTTAAAGAAGATTGCTAGCAAGCTCTCGTTATATCAACAGACACTTGATTATATTATTAAAAGCAATGTCTGTGTTATATGTTATATTTTGATGCTAAATGTATCGTTCATAAATTTGCCAAAATAAATGCCTACCTACCTACCCATTACTAGGGGTGTAACTATATCACTGAATCATATCGAGATATATTGCAATATTTTGAAATATATCACGATAAATACCGCGATATATTGCCCATATTGAAATGCGCTGTTTCTCTTTCTATCTCTCTAAAAGTACCAAGGTATTTGACGGTCAGCAGCCAATTGTATAAACGTTTAAACCACGCAGTAACCGTACGAACGCGGTAGACGCTGTGATAACCACGCCGAGGAGGGTTGTATAAACAATGACGTTGACAGTAACCACGACGTTACCGCGGTCAGTTTTAACCCTGCTCCAAGTGCTGGTTAAGGGGTGGTTACCGTACGGACTGACAGACAAACATGACGGACGTTCTTTTCTTTAGACACAGACAACCGCGACTATTTCGACGACTTGACTTACAAATTACTGATCTTACCAATGACGAACTGCGCCTAAGGTACAGGTTTTCTTCCTCTGAACTTAGACAGACTTGTTGACCTTTTATACCCCATTATACGACGCCAGACACAACGAAACTGATCACTGTCGACGCGACAACAGGTACTAATAACTCTGAGATTCTTGGCTAAAGGACATTTTCTGCAGGTTATCGGTGACACCTTCGGCGTCGACATAGCCACCGTTTCTCGTGTAGTGACCAGCGTCGTTGACGCTATTTTAGGACTGAAGGACCGATTTATAAAGTTTCCGACAAGCGACGAAGACCGACGACGAGCGACAAACGACTTCTTCCGGTTTGGAGGTTTTTCATCCGGCACCCACGTCCGCATCTTATCACCCGGGCAGCCCGACAAAGTGGCATTAGTAAATAGGAAGCATTTCCAATCGATTAACGTGCAGGCGACGTGAGATAGCAATGGTAGGTAAATGATAAAATAACACCTTTTTTTATTCCACGCAAGCGTATCCAAAAATATCATATCACATGCTGTATTATAATTTTACTGATGTCCGAACAAATATGCAGTTGAGGCACTGCAGATTACATGTTGACAAACATGCAACTTTTCCGTCTTAAAAAAATCACAGATCGAAATCATCGCATGTTCGTATCTGCATTGTCAATTTATACTGAATTAACACACTCCACGTTTTATCCATTACCAAATCCATGTTTTCTGAAACTTATTTTTTTTTAATTTCGCGTCTTTAAAAATGCGACTGTTTCCGTCAAACACCAAATCCAGACTGACAGAATGAGTACACACTTTTCCCTGGACGCTTTCTATACTGTTCATGTACATACAATTCGTGTAATCCGTTCTGCAGTAGTATGAGGTTCCTTAGGGGAAAGTTAATGTACATTATGTAAACAAATCATATAATTATTGAAAACTGATATATAAATTAAATGCAATTATGAGATTGTTCTTCTTCAGTATCAAGCTGAAGCTGAATAGATAAATTCAAAATATAATAGATAATGTGACACTAATACTTTAAAAGTTTTATGTATATTAATATGCAATGATATATTGAAAAATTTCAATGATAGAGTGTGTGTATGGTTTATGTGGATTATATATGTCATTAAAATAATAATGATATAAAGCAATTCAATTAGTTTAAAAAAACATATTTCCAATTTATATAACTATTGTATTGCTTTTTGAGATGACATCAAATAAATATGACTGGTATCTTTTCAATAATAATTGAAAAAATGTTGATTGAGACCCACATGTACACATTACAAGGCTGTATGGTGAATATAATGGATATGGTGATTGCAATTTTTTTTCAGGGGTATTTACAAGTGTGAACACATGCTGGCCTGGGAGTTGCCATGATGCCCACGTTTTCAGAATGTCTAACATTGGGAGATATTTTGAAGCCAACCATCAAGGTACATATAGTATACTTCCAACATAATGGTGATAATAAACAAGCAAATGCATGGATCAAAAGAGATTTTCATATGATTATAAACACACAAAAACAGACCGTTTAGTCAAAACTGTTTACCGTATATAATGCATAATATTTTTACATTACTTCTATAATGCCCATTATCATAAACAATTCATAAAAAATAAATGTTCAAAATTTTTTTTTTTCCAGACCAGGGGCGTGGCTTTCTGTTAGGAGATAGTGGCTACCCTTGCAGACCATTCCTGATGACACCAATTCAGAATCCTAGTAAGCTGAATTCCTTTATATCAGTATTTGCAGCACATTGATAAACAGCAACTGTAATAAATTTTATTATAAAAGGATTAAATAAATTATTTAAAAAAAATAACATCAAAAAAATAAAGAGAAAAACAATATTCATAATGTCTTTATTTCAATAATGTGTAATCGAACACCAAACTTTTAAACAGGAACTGAGGCTGAAGAAAAGTACAACCAGTCCCACATTGCAACCACAAACATTATTGAAAGATGCTTTGGTGTTTGGAAGAGGACCTTCCATGTGTTACATGTTGAGGTAAATTAATACAGTACGTGCATGTTCTCTGTGGATAATAAAAACACCCAAAGTACTTGTCCCAAATGATGAATAGATTTATTATAAATGTAAATTGTAATTGATATATGCATGAGTTGTTTTGTGTACCTTTTTATAATGACAATTCTTCAAAATCTTTATGTAATGTAGAAAACTTCATTGGGTCATTTATTAAATTATGCAGTAAAAAAAGTAAATTTCGTTATAAAGTAATGATGTAATTATTTCAAAACTCAATTATTAAAGATGGAAAGCCACGCTATTGACAGTAATAAGTGAAGTTTCAATATTATGACTTTATTTTAGGCATAAAATAAAAAAGGGTTTGTTTCAGGTTAAAAGCCCATAAAATTTAGGGTAGGTATGTTGGGATTCATTTCTTATTCTTTTATTCGGTAAATGGTCAACTTGAAGATTCTTAAACCGAATAAATATTCAAAACATATCAGTAATATCCTTATACATTGTTTATAAGTGGATACTATGAAAACAAAACACTTAGTTATCCCAAAACACATTTAATTATTGAAAAAGGTAAATAAAACAAAAATAAATATGACCAGCCCAATGTGTATGTCAAAGTTAAATGCTCAGCCTCATATAACTGGCATTGTAATCAAAACTCTATTTGATGCATGAAATGTTTAATAATATTGAGTGATTTGTACATTTACATCATATGAATGTATATTTATGATTATGTGTTTTTTTTACATGTATAATAAATAGTATAAATGAAGGTCATATTATGTTTACAACTTACTTATCAATAAATAGCATGTTACTTGTTGTACATATATAATTATGCTGTTTGTTTATCAATTACAGATCAGAATGAAGCCAGCTAAAGTCACTAGAATTGTTCTAGTCTGTGCGGTGCTTCATAACCTGAGATGGCTATGGGGAGAACCAAACCCGGACCTCCAAGATGACCTTGACGACCAACCAGAACTTTGACGGACCAATGGACGGACATGGTGTGAGAAACAGAATTGTTCAACAATATTTTCAATGAAGTTCTTTTCTCGTTCAGTATCATTTTTATTTATTGTTCAAATCTGTTCCCTTGAAATATTCAAATACATATTTTGTCTAAACTGAACTGTTTAATTACTTTTGTTCATCCAAAATTATTTTCATAAAATCTAGTAAGAATTACTTTTTGTTGGAAAATGTTAAAAAGTCAGATCATTGTAGCAGAAGAATCAATTGGGTTACTTAAGTCACAGTTATCTAAATATTTTTGCAGTATAAAAGTTGAGTATGCCTTGCTTTCATTGTTTCTAACATTATGTTAAGCATATGCATAATTATACATGAATGTATTGCATTAAATAGTTTTGTATTTTAATGCCACATACATCTTTGATAAGGATAACAGATTTAACACTTTTTATCCCTGAAGAATACACCAAATAATGACAAACTTCTTTCATAAAAACTTGTTTTTTTTTATTAATTATTTTACTGAAAGATGACATTGTTTTATAAATAAAATGTTAGTTATAAAATTATTTTTAAACTTAATAACAAATATGTTATGTGCTGCAAAAGTGAGTGTTTTGACATGAATAAATCTGTATGTCTGTCTATCCATATGTCTTTATATTACTTCTAAGAATGTCATTTATTATTAATTGTTCATTAATTTTGTAAAAATTATTATACATTTGATGTTTCATACACTGTAAGACCATATTAAAAATGTGGAAGAATGTCAAGCTGTTCTTTATTTCTTCCATACTGAACTTGTACAATTACGTTATGAAATTGAAATCACCTATGAACATTTTAAAATGATTAAAAAAGGATTTACTTATGATTATTACTATTGTGGTCTACTGAACCATAAAGACTATGAGGAAAATCAACCAAACAGAAAATAATTTCAATATAAATTGCCTACAACACACACCCTAGTACTAAATTCTTGAGCAATTTTTAAACATTAATCAGTCCTTTTAACATTTTGTAATAAATATGAAAGTAATGCTCACATGAAGAAACCATGATTAGGATTACCAAGTAGTTTTAAATTATTGCTAGCAAATTTAATTATGGTGTTGCTTAGAATTTATGTTATACAAGAACAACACATGAGACAATCAGTGAAATAATATATTGGTAATATCAGTAATAAACATCTTAAAACAACAATATAACAAGTCTTTAGCATAATCACTGCTCCATCTTGGCAAGTAGCAGGTCTGCTATTTTTGTAAACTTATTCAGACAGACTGTGGCTGTCTTCACCATCTCTATCTGGCACTCCAGGGCCTCCATTTGTGCATCTTTCAGATTCCTAAAAGAACAATGTTTAACAGTTATTTGCTTCTATCACTGTTATTGAAATATGTATATATGTATATACAACATGTGTATGCACTTAGCCCAACACTAAAGAATTTACACAAATGTACCACACAAATTAAGCTCTCTTTCTGACATAATTATGTACAGCAAATGGTCTTGATATTTTGTTTACAAATTAATACCTTTATGTCCACTGCCACTAGGTACTGTCCTTGCACTTTGACCGTTTTTTGCTGATGTACCAATTGTTGCTGAAATAATAATATTATAATTATTATATATATTATAATTATATCCATTATTAATATTCATTATTATTTATTACTATTAGTATTAGTAGTAGTATCTTATTAATTATTATTATTATTATTGTAGTTGATGTTATTCTCATTAACATCCCAAAAACTCATATCATTATTGCATGATTTTCCATCAAACATCATCTTCATTATCATCACATCACCATAAATTATTTTTTTCTAGTTCTTAATCTGAAGTTGTTTTTTATATATAACTTCATTTGACTGACACTAATACTTACAAGTAGAGCTCTCCCTTGCTGTGCCTCTCAATGAATCTGAAAATGTGCAAATCAGAAATTCAAAAAATCAATAATGATACCTTTTTTGGGCCTCTTGTATATTCGAAGCGAGAGTGCAATCAAGGACATTCAATGGACTAGCACATTATTTTAACGGGTTGATTCGCGAAGCATTCAAACACACATAATCGTAATTGTATGAAATAGTTGAACAAATAATGTACCATCAATTTATTTTGATTTTAAAAATTTATTAGTAATTTTGCTCGTTTATTTACGGTAATGTAAACAGTCGTATTGATTTTTATAATCATTCCTGCAAATTTACTAGATCTACAGTGGACTTGGCATAATCCATGTGTAAAGTAATCGTCATTAGCCTAACTTGTAATGATTAGGTCCACGGATGTTGAAGCGATCGGTTGATGTTTGTTTTCGGAAGTTATAGTATGGATTGCTTGATTCATGGATACTTACTCTCTCTCGAAGGCCCTTCCACGCCGAAGGGCTCCGAGCTGACCATAGTCATCAAGTCCATGATGGGCAGCTCGAGGAGCCCCGGGGATGGAGGTCTGCCGCTAAAACGTGATAAAGGAGACACTGAATGAGTTTATGTTTACACTGTGCGGATTTAAACGATTTAATTTCTACAACTTACAATGATTAAATTTAATTGTGAATTCCTGTCATACCTTTAATTATAATATTATCGCATATGTTACGCAGTAATGGCTTCTGGCAATTCGCATACATAATATTTGCTAATGTTTTGGGTAGTCGTTTATAGATAAGTACCAATTAATGTGTCCGCATCGTCCACAATTCCATGAAAGGAGGCGGAATTCAGGCTCGCCACTGCCTGAGAAGTTTGAGACATCTCGGGAAGTGGCGGGCCACCCCCCGTCGCTGCAGCGTAGTTTCTATGGACCGACGCGTCTCCCTTGGCACCTTTCATCTATAATTTAAAATAGATTTTCAAGATCTACATAAATGTTGAATAAATATCATGGCTGGCATTGATGTTTTTGGCATTGGTAAAAATGTAAAACTGTTTTGCTAAATCATTTACAATAATTTATTTATTAAAACATACTTCACGGATAGAACATATAGAAATACATTGCAATTACCATATTTCGCCACTTTTCTTTGATTTGTTTGGTGGTGCGAGGCCCATTTCCACAAGCATTCACCTGCTCGGTGAGGTCCATCCAGATTTTATGGACCTTGATCACCATTCCTGGACCTCCCGAGCTGTGACTAGTCCGCAACCGATGCAAGTTTTCTTTCATAAAATCGGTGATACAATCGATCTCACGATCTGAGAAAGACTTGGTCCATTTTTCTTGTTTTTCTGTCATGGCGATTGCTACTAATACTGCTTACCGTCTGACAAGTTTATGACAAACTCCGCGAAAATGACGTCATTTTCGTGTTGCATTGTTGTTAATATTACTGTGGTTAATGTGGAAATTAGCGTGGTTAGGTAACCGCGCTGTAACCTTGCTTTATACAAATGAAAAATTACGGCGGTAACCTAACCACAAAATTTACTGCGGTAAGTAAATAACTGCAGTTAAATCTAATCACCGTTTATACAATTGGCTGCAGGTTGTACAGTGCAGGCTCTTAGTCTGTTAATTGTTCATCTTCAAACACACAAGTCTTAGAAAAGTATGTTTTAAGACAATTAAATTTGATACAAGTCTTTTACAGTAAAATTGAGGTTGTTAATGTATTTTGACACAAACACATGCATCTATGTTTTACATTTGTGTATTTACAGAAACATTCTGTCAACTAGTCAAAATTGGTATGTAATTCAGCGAACAATGAACTGATAATTTTTATCACAATTTCAACAGTATTAACGTTTTAGTCTTACAAATACAATGAATATGATACAAATTACATGATTCAAACTTAACAATTCTGTTTCGATAACAAATCATTACATTATTATAATCATCATTGCGGAGCAAATATGTAGACAAATTCAAAATCAACACAAGAGTGACGGAAGTAATAATTGATAAAAAAACAGTATATAAAAGAAAAACAATACAATAATCATAGTTATTGCATGAAATGAAATTATAAACACACAAACACTACATATCGTTAAATAACGGTATGCAAGTTACATATCGCGATATATTATCGCGAGGTCTGAAACCGCGATATACCGGTATACCGATATATCGTTACACCCTTACCGATTACCAGCAACCTTGGGTAGCCAATGGCAAACAAACAATTTTGTAAGGTTGGCCTGACAATAAGATCTCAGCACATGCTGCAAACAAGACAAACAATCAGGCAACGAACACTTAGTTATTTCTCCTTAATTGTGTAAATTAGTGCAAACATGGGCTTGATGCAAGATGGGGACTTCATTTTCAACCAATCTTAACCAAACTTGCAAAATTAATCTATGACCATAAGATCTAAAGCGAATTTGAATATAGGGGGGGATTGTAAATGGCAAATACACTCCACTCTTTGGAACAAGCCGGCATGCATGACGTCCTGTGCACAGCCGTCGCCATTATCTTTCAGAATTACAGCATAAACATTATTCCTCCAAATTTGCCTGCGTAAAGTAGGATACCAGGGTAAAGAAAATATACACAGGTCCTTACTTAGGACCATTTATTTTTTGTTTGTCTTTGACAAGCTATGGCAAGCCAAGGAGCAAAAGAAAAACATCTATACGAGTAAATCAGTTAGACAAATTATTACATTATGACGTACATTCCCACGTGTGTTCAAAATGTCACAACAGTAAGGCTATCATATTTGCCAGTACTCGGGTGAGCCCTTTGGGCTATCATGGTCCTCTTGTTTTATTTTAAGTCTGCAATACTGGGAAGTATTTTGCAACTTACCTTTATGCCAATTTTTGAAATTATTCAATTGTTTTATGTTTGATTGAAATATTGATAAATTGTTATTAATTTTGACAAACAGGAGCATATATGTTTATTATGTTAAAATACATTAAAAATACAGTGCAAATTCTATTTTATCACATGCTATATCTTGTTTTCCGTGAAATACAGCCATTACGAATATTTTTATCTTACACATGTGTAAGATAACTTTTGGAGCGTTTTCATTGGATACATATTCTTTGACTGACCAAACGCATGACGATATTTTGGTTAAATGACGTCGACAACATGAAATGACGTCACGTCAGTACACAACTTTTAGGATTAATCAAGATCTTGTGGTAAAAATAGAATCTTTTTTCTTTTAATAGATTCAGTCAAAGTATGTACAACACAAATTGCTTTATCAGACAAATATTCCTTATGTTTGCCGGGCCGGCTAGCTCAGTTAGTAGAGCGCTGGACTACAAATCCGAGGATCGCGGGTTCGATTCCCAGCCCGGCCACATAACTTGTGTGGGGATTGGTCATGAAATTATTTCTACGGCCATTCTCCCCTACCTCAGATTCAAGTAGGGCAGTTGTCAGTTACTGGCACAAGTATGTGCACTTAGTACTGGTAAACCATGCAGCTTAACCAGGAAAAGTGTGAGTAGGTTAACTGACCGCCGTTACATGACTGAAATACTGTTAAATACGGCGAACAATTCAAACAAACAAACGAACAAATCAGTTCAACATATGGTACACGCCTGCCTGGCTTACCCAGTACAATGTTTCAAGAACCTACTGTATTTTAATACAATAGAATTTTGACCTTGCTTAAGGCCTTCAAATGTCAGTAACTTCAATGACTGAACTCTGCTTAAGCTTGTGTCGACAACTTCAATGACTGAACTTAGCTAGCTTGTGTCAAGGCAATTAACATTGCTAATTTCAATGTAATTTCTTTTATGCTCACGGCATCTTGATACTCGTATAGTGATTGTCCTGTCCATCCGTCTTTCCTTCCGTCCGTGACAAGTATAAGTAGATTTTACCGTTCCGTCTAGCACCAACACTGCTCACTACAACACTTGGATACTTACACAGTTGTTGCTTATGACCATTCCCTATCCACCATATCACCCAACCTCACCTTGACCTTGACCTAATTTGCACTTACAATAATTCAAATGGGCTGTTTCTTGGTTAACTAGACTTTACTGTTTCGTCTAGCGCCAACACCGCTTGCAACAACACTTGGATATTTACACAGTTGTTACTTATGACCGTTCCTAATCCACCCGTATCACCTAGCCTCACTTTAACCTTGACCTAATTTACTTAGAATAATTCAAAAGAGGCTGTTTATTGGTTAACTACATTTTAACGTTGACCTTTACCTAATTTGGACTAAGAAATGGGCTATTCAGCACCAACTGTGGTCATGTGTGTTTATCAAACACAGAATCTTGTTGATGTCAGTAATCTTACATCTGGTAAACTTTTAAAGTATTTTAACACTATATTCACATCCCAAGTTTCGTTATAGGGTGCTTTTGATGGCCTCAAATTATAATCACCATTGAGAAATCTTTTTATCAACGGATGCTGGCCAACTACAAAACCGTCCAATAAAAATCCCAATGACGACAATATGTTAATAGTATCATATTACAAACCAAAGTCAAATAATTGTTTAAGAACATCCAAATCTTCATTTACAGTAACTTGAACTGTATTAATTTTCCTTCTACTGCAGAACAAAAACAACTTTCTAATGTATACAGAGTATTTTTTTTTTAGTGGAAGGTTTCCATGATGTCGGTAGCTTGTTCGGAAATCTTTCTGCCCTTAAAGGATTTCCTGATAATCGAGAAGCAACTAGCTGAAGTTTGCCTGTTAACGGATGTACTTTGTCCGTGTTGGATATCAACAATATCGCCGTGTCCACTGGAATCACTAACGGAATATCAACAGTTCCAGGAAACTGCTCTACCAGTTCTAATTTGGCCAAAATGGAAGTATCACAATACATTCGCCCTTGTCGTCGAATCAACCTGAAAGGACAAAATATGTACATAACCAATTTAGACCAATCGCATGTAAAATCATTAATATAAATTGCATCTGCGTCTGGTTTCCATGAAACAAACTTTGGCACCTGTCTATTTAACCTTGATTCAAACATAACACTCTCTGGTAGGCCCCATTGGTCAACAATGTTAGAAAAAAATGTCTTTGTTTAGCTGCCATTCAACATTTTCAATAAAATTCCTCGAAACATAGTCATCATTGTTGTCAGCAACAGCTATGTGACTTGCCGATAGCCACATTTGCTTATTCATGCACCAAATCAACAAATCATGCACCAAATCATTACATTCCAGTGATTTACAACCACTCATATTTCGAATGTATGCTACAGCACAAGCATTTTCAGATAGAATTGTTTCATGTTAATTCTGTTTTTATTTGCAAAATGCTCTGACAGACAAACTTGATGCTAATAAGTCCAGGTAATTGAAATGGCCGCGTGTTCACAAAACAAGTTGAGTCTGATTTTCAGGTTAAAGTTAAGCCTGATCCTGAATTTTCAGGATCAGATTCAAAAATGGTATTCACGAAAAATCTGGGTCAAATTTATCTGTTGATAAAATATATATTTTACATAACTATAAACTCTTCTCGGCGTAGATTTGCTGTCTGATATAAAGATTATTTTAAAAATCAAACAAAAGATCATGTTATTTTGTCTAGAATAAAACTTATTTCAAAAATTAAATATTTTGAGATTCCGCTCATTTAAGCTGGAAGATCAAGATCAGCTAAGACTGATCTTTATCCTGCGGTTAATCATTTGTGAATGCAGGGCATGATGCCCAGCATCTACAGTTGACCACCTGCCAACTTTTTTTTCTTGTGCAATATTTTATTTACTCTTAGTTTTTTACATACATACATACACGGAGGCATGCATAATACACATATACACATATATAACATTAATGCATAATCATGTACCACAAATGTATATCCTTACAATACAATGAATAAACTCATTACATGTATATGTACGAATGCTATGTCGTACATAATATTGCACACACAAAAATATAAACAAAAGAGAATGAATTGCATCGAGTATATATTATATGTGCTATGACATTGTAGAATTAAAAATTGCTGAAAACTGTATTCAATCACTATTATTATTAAGTACTGTTTCAATTTCATTATAAGCAATATCTGTAAACATGCTGACTAGTGACCAATCTTTTAATTCTTCGTCAGGTTTTTTTGTATTTTTATATATTTCTAGTGAGTGCTTGAGGCTATTTACGAATCCAAAATTAGACGGCTTTCAGTTTTTTCTCTGGCAATGAAAACTATATCGTTTAATTTCTAGGCATAAAATATTTAATTTGTTCATTTTTGGATTTGTAATAAACAGTATCATTCTTGACATGTTAGATATATAGGTGAGTTTGGTTTATTTCTATTTATAACATGAATAGCAAAATTAATAATATCTTTAGAATGTACACAGTTCCAAAACAAGTGTGTTATATTGTCTATTTTATTTTTACAAAATGTACAAAGATTATCAGTAACTATTTTCATATTAAACATATTGGATTTTTTCCCTAAGATTCTGTGGACTATTCTACATTGGAACCATTGGATATAACTATCTTTACTAATATTAAACACAAGTGGATGTACACTTTTCCCGTAAATACCAAAGAACTCTGAATTCCATTTTGTTTGACAAGTTGTGATTTCACAGTTTTGAATATATATATAATTTATAAACATGTTTTTCTTCTTTAGGACTCGTTACTATTTTCTTTACGTTGTTGCTAATACAGGTCCTTGAATATTATTATCATACTTAAATATGTCTCCAAAAGCCTTAATAAATTTACTTATTACTTTTATAAGACCTAATTGGTACAGTAGAAAATTCACATTTGTTCCAATTTGGTAGTCCAAAGATTCTGGATATAAAACGTTCTCTATCTATCAATATGCCTCTAACAAATCAAATGACTCTTTCATACAGACAATTAATATACATGTATATTATAATTATTGCCAATTTTAAAATTTTCATTGTAAAACAAAGGCATATCTAGAATATCTTCACTATTGATTTTAGGCAATTTTTCAATATACATTATATAGCTTTTTAAGACGTCTTTCCAAAATTTACTTTTTAAATGTATGCAAATTTTTTCAACAAACATTTTACAAGTATTAAAAAGTTTTGTTTATATCAATGAAGGATTTAACAAGTGTATAACAATTTCCGTCTCCTATCACTAGTCTCTTTAGCCATGTTAATTTCAAAAGAACAAACATCTACCATATTTAAACCTCCTTCATTATATTCTTTAACAATTACCACCTATTCTTGGCCATGACTTGTTCCAGCCCAACCATAGGTTAAAGCATCTGTTGTGATTGACAAATCAGGATTTTCAAGATCAATTGGTCCTTTTGATTACTTAAATTATCAATACCATTTTAGCTCAGTTTTCATTTAATCTGTTACCGGTATATGCATGATTTGAGTAAAAATTACCTATTGCAGGTTTCAATGCTTTAATTTTGCTAATCTTGAGTTTCCGGTAAAAAAGACGGCCATACTCTACTGCCGAGAAACCATTAAACCTACAAGTCTAGCGCCTGATCTTATTGTTGTCTCTGATTTGTAGAACAAATCTAAACACTGAGACTAAGGTGAGTACTTTAGTTTCTGGCAAAGTAACTTCCATTTTCTCAAAATCGATGTTGTTCCCTAAAAAGGTATTTTTTAGCTCGACTATTCGAAAAATAGGTGAGCTTTCCTACTACCCCCGGCGTTGGCGTCCGCATCTGAATTAGTTAACATTTTTATTCAAAAGTATTATAACTTAAAAACTACATAAGTTATTATTGAAACTTGGAACATACCTTTGTCATCAATTCTAGTATCAGGGGCAACATTCCCCATAACTCAGTTCTGTATTTTGAGTTATACCCCTTTTTCACTTAGATTTTCTGGTTAAAGTTTATATTCAAAAGTTTTGGAAGAAATCGACTAACAATCGTGAAAAGCAACTTAAACTCGAAATCGAAGAACTAGAAAAAAATCTCACAGATGATAATGTTCATTATATTAATAATTTAAAATCTGAAGTTAAAAATATATATGATGAAAAATTAAAAGGGTCCATTATTAGGTCGAGAGCTGAATGGGTTCAAAATGGTGAAAAACCCTCAAAACTATTCTGTAACCTTGAAAAATACAATTATACGACAAAAACTATGACCAACTTAATTAATGATAATGGAATTGTACTAGATAACCGATCTGACATTTTAAAAGAAACTGCCTTTTTTTATAAAAAACTATACCAGTCTCAAAAGGTAAACGTGTACGATGAAGATTTAAATAGTTATGCAAATGACATAGAAATACCCAAACTGTCAAGTGAACAGTTAAATAATTTAGAAGGGCCAATCACATTAAATGAGGCTTCTATTGTTTTAAAAAACATGGCAAATAATAAAAGCCCAGGTTCATCCGGTTTTACAAATGACTTTTTTAAGGCATTTTGGCCAAAATTGGGCACCTTCGTTTGCAGAGCTTTAAATCATGCATTTACAAGTGGAAATTTATCCGTTACTCAAACACAAGGTATAATTACCTGCATTCCAAAAGGTGACAAACCTAGACAGTTTTTACAGAACTGGCGGCCAATAACGTTACTAAATACTGTATATAAAATCGGTTCTGGATGAATAGCAAACAGGTTGAAACTGTATATAGATAAACTAATAAACAATGACCAAACTGGATTTATCAAGGGTAGGTTCATAGGAGAGAACACCAGACTCATTTACGATATACTTAATTACACAGATGAAAATGAAATCCCGGGTCTGCTGTTGCTAATAGATTTTGAAAAGGCCTTTGACTCTTTGTCATGGGCATTTGTTAATCGGACTCTATCATGGTTTAATTTTGGTCCAGATATAATAAAATGGTTTAATGTATTGTATAAAGACGGAGTATCGGCGGTCACGCAGTGTGGGTTTTTATCAGATTTTTTTCCAATAGAACGTGGCTGCAGACAAGGGGATCCGCTCAGTTGCTACATTTTTATACTATGCGCTGAAATATTGTCTAATAAAATAAGGTGTAATCCTAAGATTAAGGGAATCAAAATTAATGACATGGAATATAAATTGTCACAATTTGCCGACGACACTTCGATACTCCTGGATGGCTCTGCAGCATCTCTCAATGAAACTTTAGATGTATTGTCACACTTCACACACTACTCAGGGTTAAAAGTTAATTTCGACAAAACGAAAGTAGTCTGGATAGGTAAAAATAAGTTTAGCTCCGAAAGTATTAAAACAAGATGGAAATTAAATTGGAACCAACAAACATTTGACATGCTTGGCTTAACATTCCACATTGACCTTAAAAAAATGGTAGAACTAAATTATGCCGACAAAATAGTTAAAATAAAAGCCTTATTAAAAAACTGGACCAGAAGGATTTTAACACCGATAGGAAGAATTCAAGTAATTAAAACTTTAGCATTGCCGGTGTTAAATCATCTCTTTCTTTCCTTGCCTAATCCACCACAAAATTTGTTAACAGAGATCAATGAATTATTTTTTAATTTTGTGTGGAATGGTAAACCACGAATTAGCAAAACTATTTTAATAAAGGAATATACTGAAGGAGGTTTAAAGATGATTGATTTGTTTTCCTTTGTTAGCTCTCTGAAGTGCTCATGGATCCGTAGAATTGTCACTGGGAATGGAAAATGGATAAATATTGTCAATTTAATGATTGATCTTCAAAAAATATACAACTGTGGCAGTCACTATCCTGAAAACTTAATTAACAAGATACAAAATGAATTTTGGAAAGATACATTGAAATCATTTGCTGAACTTTGTAGAAAAGAATCACTTAAAAATCAGCTTTTGCTACAAAATCCAATATTCTATAACCCAGACATAACAATTGGTAACAAAAGTGTATTTTTTAAATCATGGTTTGAAAAAGGCGTTCATTTTGTTGGGGACTTGATGCACAATGCTGAACTTTTAACTTTTTATAGTTATGATGATTTCTGCAAACTATATAACTTCCATCCAAACTACTTATTTTTCCTAGGAATTATTAAGGCAGTTGCAAGATACATGAAGCTTAGAAGCTCTTATGATACTTACTTTATGAAGCCGTTTATTCCCACTAGCCTAAGGTCCCTCTTAGAAAACAAAAAAGGTACAAAACCTATGTATGATATAATTAGCAAAAATGAGTCTTCACCAGTGTGTATAGATAAATGGCGAACATTTTTAATTCTATTGAAACAAAAGAATGGCGACATATTTTTGATATGCCTTTTCGTATTACACAGGATACCAATTTACAGTGGTTTCAATATAGAATTGTACATAGAATCATAGGTACAAACTCCTTCTTATTTAAAATTGGTTATGCCACTTCAGCAAATTGTACCTTCTGTCAAACTGAATGTGAAACTATTCAACATATATTTTGGGAATGTAAACATGTCAATCAGTTAATAACCGAATTTTTTTCTGGTTGTAATCATTTTTCGAACTTTCTTAATATGCCTTCCTTTATACTGGGACATGCAAATACAAATGGACCCTTAAACTTAACATTTGTTTTGATCAAAATGTTTATTTATAATTGTAAAATGAACCAAACTAGACCCACTCTTAAAGCAGCCAAATCGTACCTGTCCTTGCATTGCCATGTACTAAATGAAATTAACTATTTTAATGATTTGCGTAAAAGTAAAGAATGGGAACTATTGTTACCCCTTTTCCAGTAGTTGTGATATGGGACCTTAGAAATTTTGTATTGTCAACTTTTTATTAACAAATATTGTTTATATTGTGATGTAAAAGCTATTGATGGTAAAATGTATAAAATGTGTTATAATATGCATATATTTCTTGTAAACTCTGTACGGTGTGGAGTGGGATGCCCTCGACCCTCACACACCTATTGACGAGGAAAATAAAATATATTTTGAACGGAAAAAAAAAAAAAAAAAAAAAAAAAAAAAAGTTTTGTAACTTCAAAACTACATAAGTTATTCACTTGAAACTTGGAACATACCTTTGTCATCAACTCCAGTATCAGAGGCTGCATTCCCCATAACTCTTTTTGTATTTTGACAGAGTTTTTTGTGCCCCTTTTTGACATAGATTTTCTGGTTAAAGTGTATATTCAAAATATTTGTAACTTCAAAATTACACACGTTAATCACTTGAAACTTGGAACTAACCTTTGTCATCAACTCTTGTATCAGGGGCAACATTACCCACAACTCTGTTTTGTATTTTGACAGAGTTATGCCCACTTTTTACATAGACTTTGTTGTTAACGTTTTTGTTCCAAAAAATTATAAACTATACAAGCCTTCACTTAAAAGTTTTGTATTTTAACAAATTTATGTCCCTTCCACTATCCAAAAATGTACCAACTGAAATACTTTGAATAGTCGAGCGCTCTGTCCTGTGACAGCTCTTGTTTTGCAGGAACTGGATTCCTGTCATCAGTTCTCGTCATATAACCAGAGATACCACGGCCTCGAAAGCCTAGTCGGAAACTTCTCATTCCAGGGCTGAATGGGAACCACGACCGCTCCTCGCCTTAGTTGTCTAATATCATCTCGTGTTCAACATCTGGAAATTGCTTATGAACTATGGAGACCTGAATGTTGCCGGTGGAAGTGGTAATCAATACCGCATTGGACAAGACTGTTTGCGGTTATCCTGTTGTCAGATACCCCAAACAGTCAAAACCTGTTGATCAAGTTTCCAATGTCGCTTGCGTGTATTCACAGAGAAAATATCGAGGAAAGAGGCATGACGAAGACTTAATAGTTTAAAGTTTATTATTCCATTTTAAACATTTAAATGTAACCTGGCCGTATGGATCTTCAAGTGATTTTATATCAAGTAAAAGGTCGCGGTGGCGTAGTGCATATGGTGTCCGCCTAGCGATCGGGAGGTACCGGGTTTGATCCCCACTCTGGAAGCGTACTCAAGATCTCCTAAAGACACCAAGTACTGGTTCTACACAGGAAACGGACTAGAGAGTGTCTCTATAAGCCTTAGGCTTTCGATGCAGTCGAGCGAAATAAATAGGTTTAAACTAAGTACTACATTCTAACAGGAGTTTTCTATACACAAAGAACACACATTGCCAATAAACAACTCGAAAAAATAGTTCCGAAACTTAAAAGTACAGTTCACAGTGTGATTGCGGAATATGTTGGCAGGTCATGTTAGGATCAAAATAATTTTCGCTTTAATTCATATTTACAGATAAACAACTCCAAATCAAAAACATCTCTTCATTTAAAGGAGGGGTTTATATATGGCTGCATATGGGTTTCGTGTTTGTGAAAATCATTTGACTATTAAATTAGCCACCGCATCAAGATATATGTGCCTGTAAAAGTGTAAAAAAATCTTCTAGTGTTCAAATTAGCCACCGCATCAAGATATATGTGCCTGTAAAAGTGTAAAAAAATCTTCTAGTGTTCAGTTGTAGGCGTGGTTAAACTTATTTGCTTGTAGTATTAAAAATTTGTGTAATTGTAATGTCGATATATTAGAGGCGTGTTTTTTATTGTCGAAATTCAAAAATAATAGTTTATATACATTGTCATTATTGTATATCAATAATTCACTATTTATAGGAAATAAACGTACGCATTAAATACTACACGAGAAAGATGTACTTATTAAATACCTTGGAGATAAAGATGATATATTCAAAAACATTTGGTTTTTTTTTTTATATCGCATTTCATGTTCATCCATGCTCGATCGTGGTTTGCATTTACACAACGTTCTGATTTTGAAAAGGTCGTACGACTATCGTATTTCCAACAAATGGGTCTTTCTGGGTCTTTCTGCCACATCCCAATGCTTTTGATTAGCAATAACCCTATCGATGCGCGTGACCGATTTGGAATCAATTGGTTTAATAGAAAACTGATTGTTCACCTATTGATTAGATATTAAAAGCTGAGATCTGATAACAACTCTGTGCTATTGTTATGTTATAAATAGTTCGCTATACAGAATACAGAATCGTTTAAAGATATTTTATGCCCCCACCATCAATGATGGGGAAGGGGCTATAGTGTTTACCCTGTCCGTGGGTACATACGTATGGTCAAGGTCAAGGTCACACTTAAAGGTCAAAGGTCAAATACAGGAGTTTAAGCCATTGTATTTGACCGAAGTATAATTTTGTCCGGCATGGAAGCATTTTAAAATTAGTTGCCAGAAGTGATAAGCATTATAAAACGGCATATGACGTGAAAGAATCAGGTCTGAAGCTGAAAGGTCAAGGTCACTAATCAAGGTTAAAGGTCAAATAATTGTCCAGAGCATAATATTGTCATGCATACAGGGGTTTTCTGATAAATTGGCAGACATGATCACCTTCACCAGATGGTGTGTCGCATGTAAGAACCTGACTTGTGAAGTTAGTGAATTACTTCCCTTTATGACTGTGCAAACCATAATTCAAAAATTGATCCAGGGCATTTTGTTGATTCTTCACAGAATGATTTAAGATAGCAAGTGAGTAAAGCATAACTCATAATTGCCCAAAAGTTTTAATTACTACACTTTATTACGTTTATGTCAGGACTAAAACAATTGATTGGAAATTTGTTATACCTCGATTTACTGCACAGAATAAGAGAATACATTAGCAGAAAGTACAATATAAAAGGACAATTCTCCTTTTGCAAAATAATGTGTAGGCATATACACAAAGCGGTGCTATGTAGATCAGGCTGCATAGGTTGGGGAATCTATGTCTGTGGACACATTTCTAGTTATCTCTAGCATATATCAACAATGCGTTATATCGAAATGAAAATCTTATACGCGTTCTCGTCAATCGATTTGAAACCTTTCATATTTCATCACGATCTCTCCATCGAAAGGAGGATGCCATATTCACGACCTTTCCATCGAAAGGAGGATAGCATATTCACGACCTCTCCATCGAAAGGAGGATACCATATTCACGACCTTTCCATTGAAAGGAGGGTACCATATTCACGACCTCTCCATCGCAAGGAGGATACCATATTCACGACCTTTCCATTGAAAGGAGGATACCATATTCACGACTTCTCCATCGAAAGGAGGATACCATATTCACGACTTCTCCATCGAAAGGAGGATACCATATTCACGACCTCTCCATCGAAAGGAGAATGCCATATTCACGACCTTTCCATTGAAAGGAGGATACCATATTCACCACCTCTCCATTGAAGGAGGATACCATATTCACCACCTCTCCATCGGAAGG